>CM056576.1:20847893-21065393 GCA_029721435.1 Gymnothorax reevesii | reverse complement strand
GAGACTTGCACGAGTAGTGTTATAATGCACCACGACACAAGAAAAAAAATAAAAAATTCCCGGATCCACAATTTGATTCGTAATACTCCAAAAATGAAATCACTTCTTTTCTGGGCCATGGCACATCTATGGTAAAAATGTAATAAAATCCATTCAAACTTTTTCCATGATGCCGTTAACAAATGAATGAACATACTTCCCCACAAACAGAAGGTAAAAAATAACCTGGGCGGAGGTAATGAGTTACATTTTCTCTGAATTAACATTATGTAAATGGGGGAGTTGGCCGCAGACTCTATGAAGGTTTTCGAAATACTGAAGGACTTCAAGCGAGAAAGGAAACTTTTATACAGACCTTTGCTCAGTACGTAGCACAGTTAGCATGCTATCAGTCAATACAGTATCATATTTTTGTACTGGATACATAGGGATGAAACTGCTATTCGTTGTGTTTCGTCGTCTAAATTGGGCTGGTAATATGGAACAACTTTAGGAAAATAGTATTGTAACTTTCTGTTGAAGACCGCTCATTAGCGAATGATCATGCCATTCACCTTAACGGCCAGAATTCATGACTGACTTATGCTTAAACAGACTGTAGCAGAGGCCTAGGTCTCCAGCACTTAGATAAAAGATGAGTGACGCAGGGTATTTTTTTATTGGAGAATAATGCTGTGGCAGTAAATTTGTTTGCGTCCCCCCCCCCATCTTGCTCAGGGCACTACACACAGGACACCCAGCATGTCCAGCCTAAACTCCCAGGAATCGTCTAACGACATCTGCAAGCTGACCGACAAGCAGCAGGCCGAGTATCGCAACGCCTACCAGGAATACATCGCCCAGATGGCCGGGCTGGAAGGGGCAGGCGGCAGTGGGGATAAGCCGGCACAGCCCCACCCCAACCAGTTCATGCACTCCTCTGACGACAAGGGCAGGGAGGGGACGGAGCCAGACGGACGCAAGCCCTACGCCAAGAGAGGTGGCGGGAAGGCCACCGATCCTGCCGAATACGCCAATTCTGGCGTGTCAGCCTCCGATGCAGCGCCTCTAGACCCCATCACCGAGGAGGACGAGAAGCCCGACCATGGCTCCAACAAGGCTGCGCCGGGCCGCAAGACGTCCGGGGAGCGGGCGGGGCTGTTCCAAGGAGCTGAGCTCAAACTGAAGGGCTACCAGAAGCTGACCAGCGATGACGACGAGTCTGAAGAATCGGACAATGCCCCACTGCTTGCGGACAGGAAGAAGCCGTCTGAGCCCAACGCTGGGGATGCCGCCCGAATCTTGACCAAGGGAAAAGAGTATTTGTCTGACGCCATGCTTGACAAGAAGGATTCGTCGGACTCGGGCGTGAGGTCCAGCGAGAGTTCGCCCAACCACTCGCTCCAGGACGAAGAGGCAGACCTGTCCCAGCTGGAGCGGGCCAACCTGATCGAGCTGAACGAGGACAGCCCGGCCCGTAAGAGGGGCATCGGCCTTCCCCACAGCCTGAGCGGCCTGCAGGACCCCACCGTGGCCCGGATGTCCATCTGCTCCGAGGACCAGTGCAGCCTGCTGGCCAGCAGCCCCGAAGAGAGCTGGCCGTCCTCCAAGACCTTCAACCTCAACCGCACGCCCAGCAACACCACCCTCAACAATAACTCCAACGCCCAGCAGAGCAACCAGCGTGGGCCGCTGGGCGAGAGCTCCACCACCGCCCCAGAGATCACAGGCACCAGCCACACCACCACTGCTACCACCCCCACCGTCGACAACGTTCGGGTGGTTCACCTGAAGAGGAGCATGAACCCGGGCGAGGCGCCCGAGATCCATATCGTCTCCACCTCCGACACTGTCACCTTCGGGGAGGAGCGGGAGAGCATCCTGTGAAGACTCGGCTAACCCCGGGGAGAAGGTCCTATTAGATGACATCATAAGTGCTGCATGCATACTGTAATAGATGGGTAGTTCAACATTTCAGAAGCTGGCATGTTTGTGTTTGTATTTGTACGGTAGTATGTCAAAGTACACAGTGCAGTGTTAACACCTTGTCAGCAAGTTTTACGAACGTTTTTGCCCGTTGGGGAAATAGTGCATGTTTTTAGCGTATTAACGGAGCTGAACAAGGCTGCTATGCTGAGCATGTTCGTGCTTAAACTGAAACGGTTAGCTTATGCATGCGCAAGAAATGCTTTGAGAAGCTCTTCGTGGTAGATCTATTTGTGATGGCTAAAGTCATAGAGACGCGTTTGCTTACGTCTGTCAAGTTCTGTGATAGGATGTTGAGGCGGTAGACTAGTTAGAAGAAATTGTGGAGTTTCTAATGTTAAATGGCTTGGTGTGGCGTTAGAGGAAATACATACTTGAACTTGCATGTCCAGCGTGGCTCATATTTTGTGACGTTTAAGTTTATTAGAGTTGTGTTAATTAGTAATGATAAAAATACTCTGGCTGTGTTGTTTTTATTTTATTTTTTTATTGTTATTTTTTTTTTTGCATGATTCGGCACCTCGACGAGCAGTCATAATTATTAGCCTCTAAAAAGCTAAGCTAGTGTTCCCCCGTGCTAAAAGTGTTCGCTTTTGCTGTGCTGTGAACTTACTGTTTGTTGAACCCTAACGTATTTTGACCTCACACCCAAAAAAAAGCACCTGCAGGTGTAGCTTCAGTACAGCCTGCATTTTGCTGTGTATTATAAGCCGTACTCAAGCGTGTGTACACCATTACTGCATCTATGTAAACTGACTTTATCGTGCAAAGTACTGTGGCCAAGTGTAGGTGGTGCTCCTTTTGTACCTGTGCTGAACATAGGGGACCTCTAACACGAATGTTCTGTTTTTGGATCTTCACTAAGACATTGTGATGTAGTAATTAAAAAGATAAAAATAAATTTCTCTCTAAAATGAGTGTGTCTAGTCTGTTTGTCACCTAAACACATCTTATAATCCACATTACATTTCACAGTAAATAAGATTTTTTGTTTCAGACAGCGGGAAAGGTGTTTTGTCTTGCAATTATACAATACATTCAGATCTTGTTATATGGCAATTACAAATAACATATCCTTTGTTAAAGGTTAACATTACTGGCTTGATCTTTGAGTGAAAAATTTAAGCAGAAGAACCGTCAAAATTAATTATGGGCCATCGTTATGGATAGGCCTTTATGCATACCGACCGAGGGCAGTTCTGTGAAATGCCCACCCCATAAACCTCCAGTTAACGGGGACAGGAATTGGCGTGAATGTTCACACTTAGAAAATGCAGAATCAAATTCGTGCGAAATCTTAACCCCTCTCAGGTAGGCTTCATGCAAGTCTCTGCCAAAGAGCCTTTTTTCCCCTCATCCATACATCATGCGACCAGCAGGAGGCGTGCTTTCTATGGCAAGGCTACATTATTTTGCACTATTCTAACGCCGAGGCCGAAACGTCTCTGAAACGCCTAAGTGGACAGACGCAATGGCATCACATTTTCTAAACCTATTCATAGTAATCTGTGATTCGATTCCGGGAAAGTGCTTTAAATTGTGGCGGTTCTGGCAAACCCTTCTAAGTATATTCCATATTGTGCAATGGTGGCGGCCACGATTTTTAACATCATTTATCTTAAACCGTTTATATATTGTGGAATATATTTAAATGCAATTGCCAGTACGAAGGCAAAGGAACAGATTTGGCTACCCGCTGCATCGTTTGTTTTTAATAAAATAATTTTCAAACGGTCAATGTCACAGAAAACTAAAATACTCGGTTGCCACGGACCGAGTGCTCACTGTATTCTGTCGGCCTGTTACTTGTTCTGTAATCTGTGCGGGACGTAGCGCGTCCACCAGGACATTTAAGGGTCTGTTTCATTGCGCGTGGAGCAAATGACTTCCATGATCCCACTTTCCTCGCGGGTTTCGTTCCTTTTTCAGTGCTTAGAGCTGAATTGAGCCGGTGTTGTTAATTATTACCAGACGAATGGTTGCACGGTAAGATGAGTATGTCTACATGAGGCATTTTGGGCAGCTCTTACAGACTGTCTGGCGCCAAAGAAACACCTGTGTGACCCAGTTCGGCGATACTGTGCACAGGTGAGGGAGGCCGATGCTCTCCGCAACATAATATTTAGCAGACTTGCGCGCACACTCAGGACATTGCTTCAGATGAATTTCTCTTCAAATTGGGAGTGTGTAAACGAATCTTGCATTCATTCTTATATATATAGCCTACTTTAAAAGTTATTCGAGAGAATTATGCAGAACAACCAAATAAGGGAAAGTCAAAGATTCTTACAGTGTGGTATGGAATTTACTGAAATATCTTCACATATGGCCAAAGCCGTTTGATTCCGAGTTGACACAGAGGGAAAACAAAGTGAATTACCAGAGTACAGACAGCCTTTAACCAACAGGCATGACAATCAAGGATTAACATTCCGTTACCTGGGCTTCGGGGAAAAGTGTATTTATGCAATGTGAATACCAAGAACAATGACTAACACTAACATTAACCTATTAGGGTGATCACTTGATAATTCAAATAAATCATTCGATTTATTTTTTGTAGAAAAAGATACAATTTACAGTATTAATTTATAAAACATTTCAGCATCAAGTATAGAATAATATTTTCTGCAGAAACAAGATATCTGCAACTATACAAGAGAGGTCACAAGGTTTCTCGCATTCACTCTATATTACAGTTCCTTGCTCGACAAAATAACAGAATGAACAAAAACAACATCCAACTTCTCTTCGATTCACGCTCCACCTTAACAAGAAGGCAAAGACTTTTCAAGAGGTGTAGGGATTCCATGCGACTTTCTAATAATTTTTCTCCCGCTGTCGGGAATAGTCTTCCATCCGAAGAATGCACAGTCTATCAATAAATAACTGTCCAGAATAATATAACGCAGAGATGCAGTCCTCCTTTTTCTTTCTTCCTATTTATATTACATTTTTGGAGAAAATATTGTCCTTTACTTCAATTAAAGACGAAATCCAGATCCAGAAAAATACAGAAAAAAACCAGGTCCCATTTGTGTCCAAACAAAACACCTGCAAAAGATTGAGAAAGAGAGGAGTGTTTAGAAAGGGGCGACAGGGCAGAGATCCGGACAGACTGGCGCCAGAGAGGAAGCCGCAGTTTCTAGTATTTAACCAGACACTCAAATTCTGGGCAAACCCTGTATGGCCTCCAGATGTAGCCGGCGTGCACTCCGGCCAGATGCAAGCACATTCACGCAACAGAGGAGTAGTCTCCCAAACATTTCTGACAACTAAACATGTATGGTTATGGGTGTACCTAAACAGTATTATTGTCCGACACGTATATTCCTTATGGCGAATGGTTTCCACTTTCTAAGTAACCAGTGCCACAAGGCCAAAACCTAAATAAGTATGAAGGCAGTAAGAATTTTACCATTAAGGATACATACATAAAGGATATCGCACATGAAGTCAGCAGCACGAAAGCACCATTTCAATAGTAGCATTCGCCAAGCACCACTTAGCGGATTTCTAGCGCCTCAAAAACACTTCCACCACTATACATGCACCCGAAGCCACACGCGATCAGCGAAGCCTACACCTCGAAAAAAATATGTCCTAATTAGAATTCATCACAATGGCGCCAGTATGGCTCATATAAAGCTGAGCCGCAATAGGTTCTGATCAAATGCTTACCAGTTCAGCGAAATAGCCTCTTGCTGTCATCTGTGTTTACTGCTGTTGTCGGAAGCTCGGCGGACTGAAAACAAACAAGTCAGCTCATCAGTCACTTCATCATTAACACTCGAGATGCAGAGTATCATTAGCTAATTAGACAGAGAAGACCGAACGTCTTGACAATGGAAACAGAGCAGCAGTTATCAATGTCTTCGGGAAGGTAGATGCATAAAATGCATGTGTTTCTCTATGACTTGAAATTACAAGCCTTGTCTTTTTTTTTCTTTCTTACGAAGATGGTGACAATTCCGACGCAAAGCATTTCATTCTGACACGCTCGACTCAACGATCGCCTACCTGTATGGAGAGAATGCTTATGTCCGTGTTTAGGGTTGTCAAGGGAGTCCGGGACGGTGTCTGTCCCGCTCGTTGGTGGTGCGGGAGGCTGACAATAGTGGAATTGGAGTCGAGTGCAATCTGAAGGTCCAGAATATAATCGATGACATGCTGCAGAATTTCCATCTTGCTCACGGTCTTATTCTGTGGAAGACTTGGAACGAGCTCCTTGAGCTTAGAATAGCAGTCGTTCATGTTGTACAGCAGACTCAATGGGTCATCCACAGGAGTCTTGCTCCTAGAAATCCCAAGACTGTGTTCCGACAAGCTCGTGCTGTTCTTCCTCAAAGACCTCACCGGACTTATTGCTTTCATCTTGACACCACGACGGAGCCGCTCTCTGCTTGCTGTTGCACTGAAATGCAGTACAAGATCTCGATGCGCATTTACTGTTACTTGGAAGCCAGGGGGAACTGAATTTGCATGCTGTCAGCGTCCTTCTATATAGCTGCTGAGCGGGAGGGGGTTGAAGCTGATGTAGATTGGTTGACAATGCCACGTCCATCAAGGCTCTGAAGCCTCCACATAGGTTGGCTCGTCTCACTGTAGCACATCCCTCCTCCGTCTGGAACAAAATCGCCGAAGCACCAGGTGATGTATACAACAGGCTCAGGAATGCTGGAGGAAATATGTTTTTATCACTTTTTAGGGCTTTTTATAATGGGCTTACAGCTATGGATAGGAGCCACCAACTGCAGTTTGTATTCCAATGAATGCATTTGAATCGTCGCACCTATACATTTTTACATCCTTCATTTTCTACGACCACGAAATGAACTACCTGGATGAAGTCATAAGGCTAAAGGGGACATAGGGGATATTATTTTCCTTAGGCTATTTCTTTCAATGAAATCATTTATGATAACATAGGGGGTTAATGCTGATTGTTTTGCCGGAGGCCTGCCTTTCCCATGATCATATGCCAATTATGAGGTCTTGGCATTTTCGCATTTCGCTAGTGGAAATGAACTGAGTCGCACAATTTGCTTCTTCAGAATTTTGGCACTAAACTAGTTTTAGCATGTAAATAGCAAACACGTGACTTGAGTTGACGCGGGCATTGAAGTTCACATTTTAGAAGTCGGACAAGTCCGTTAGTTAATGGGGGAAGGTTAGTCCGCCCCAGGTGATCAAATGCACTTTGACATATATGGCCTCTGAATTACTACGATAACTGAATAACAACGATTTGGTTCCAACACCGGTCAATGCAGGTCAATCTGTGTTTACTGGACCTGTTTTTCTCAAGGCAACGAATTATTCCGACATGTCACGATTGAAATACTTTTCCAAATGTGTCCACTTTAGTGGCGACTGTTTTTCTAGTCACAGAGCAGACTGAGACCAACAGCAACTCCTCAAGTGTTGTTATAACAGAGCATTTAATTACACCCCAAGATCCGTCGTAAGTTGTTTAGCCTACCCCAAAGCCAGTTTACATTAACTTTTGTATTGCGCATATGGGTCCATTTGTCAGGCTACATCATCAGTCACTATTCGCGTGTCATTACATTCGCCTAAATGTTTTGACGAATACAATGAAGAAAAATGCCCTAGAGCTCTGCAAAGCTGTCAAAATCGCATCGAACGTCATCACCTAATGAAATGGGGGCGATTTGCGCGCATGATGTTCTGCGAGAAGAGAAGCAGAGTCTGGCTATTAATCCAATAATTGCTAAATGAACTGGATGAAGGGGTCCTTAGTGAAATAGCGCGTGAATGTCTTCGTCATTCTTAAGCAGGGGACAGTTTTGATGCGCACGTGCTCCTTAGCAGGAGGGGGTTGCTCTGCGCCAACTAAGCGGGCAGGGATGTCTGCCGTCCATTCCTGCTCCAGCATGTGGACCATTCGGTTTGCCTTATTGTATGGTTCACCATCACACGGTATGAGAGATAAATTAAGTTAGATCATTCTTGGACCCAATATACTGTGCTTCATTCTAGAAGAATGACACTACGCGCTTCAGTCAACAGCTTCCAGGCTGATGCAGCTGTGAATAACCCACCTCGGGAAGACCAGACAAAATGCTGAATAAGCCGATCGTTGTGCAGATACCTCAAATCTAAAGAACGCCTTGAAGTTTACACGACGGTTGAAGTAAACTGATGGAATCATATGGGCAGTTACACTGTGAAAATGAAATTGATTTCGTCATTCAGGAGAGGCTGATATGCAGAATAAAGTAAAAACTGTGATACTATATTGCATTGCTCTATTATATTATAATCACCTGGAATCACCTATAATCTTAGAGGTCTGAACTCCTCGACACTAACCGCCACTTGAATGCCATTTCTTTGCGATCGTGTAATACAGAATTGCGTTTGTTCAAAAATGTCCTTATGGTTTTGCAAAACGTGAGCCGATTCTTATACCCGAAGCAGTTTCCCTCTCACATATCAGGTATGAAAGTGCCGAAACTGTCCAGCCTCGCCTGCAACAAACCCCGGCATTTATAATGTATTGGAATGAGATCTGGGGATCCATGCAATCCAGTACACATCTGGTGCAATTGGATTTTTCCATTTTCTCTCGCCTCCTTTTTGTTCCAGCAGCTGTGTACATTTCGCATGACACACAGAGTGATCCCTGACGGGTGATGAATTGGCACCAAGCAAGCAGCGATGGTGCACAGCACCGCGAGCTCCTGATCCTGCCGACTCTTCGGCGCCAGCATAGTGACGTCACCCATTCACAGTAGCCCTCAGAGCCAGTCCGCACGGCGCCGCTCAGGCGGCTGCTATGACGACGGGGGCTGCCAGTCAACTACAGTCCTCGGCTGAATCCGCTGGGCTAACTTCACCTCTGTCTTCCACCGCTCGCACACCTGGATCAGTTTGCATTTCTTAAGTTGGGGGGATTTAATTGACAGTGAGGGAAAGTGTTTTTTTTTCCTGCATTCATGCCAATAACTCAGATTAACGAGATGATTACATGTGGGTGCTGTGTAACTGAAAGTCGAGTAATTTCTTGTAGAGGATAATGCGATATTAAGATTCTGAACAGTTCAACTCCTGCATGGTAGGATAATTGTGCCCATGGAGGGTGCGCAAGAATAACGTTATCTGATTCTTTTTGACATAAAACCCTGAGTCTGAAAAAGTTGGGTCATCATAAAAAATGCAACTAAAATCAAAAATAGTGGAAATGTTGTCTTTTCACCCTCTGCTATATTGAAGACAGACCAACAGCACATTAATATGTTATAAAATGTGAATTTAACTTCTTATTGAAGCTAGATAAATGCTGCCACTGGACGACTGTGGGTGTATTCCAAAACAATTGCATTCTCCCTATAGGCAAAATTCATAATTTGGCGTAATGGTGGTGCCGCATGAAAGTGTACATGGTTATAAAATGTACTAGGGAAATACTTTGGGCTTCAAGAATGTTCACAGCAAATCTTACCTGATTCCGATAAGAACTGCTTAGAAAAATAGGATAACTCTTATTTCCACCAACATAGCATGTTATGGAGAAAATGTGTATACTCTTCTATGTATTTCAATGGCTTTTTGGCTGATTGGTGGGTGTACTTGAAATTGAGAGGTGAAAAAAAGAAGGTGGTGTACTCTGTGTACCTCTTTAAAATCTCCACTACAACACTGCTATTTGCATTTGGAAATATACTGGAGTTTCCCCGAATGGTTGGGCAACATGAAACATCACCGAGGCACTACACTGCTGAAAGTAGATTTGACACGATTTTCATTAAAGCTGTTTGAGATCTTGCAGTTTATGAATATTAAAAGTTTGACCTGGTGGTGGCACTACAGTAGGGGTCATGGGGTGACTAACATCAGTCACAGACCTTTTTTAAGTCCGAGAAATGAGCACAAGAAGTGTCTCTTGATTGGCAGTAAAACTGTTCAACTTATCATATACTGAGAGGCATTAAAAACGCATGATAAAATATACTGTTTTAAGCAGAGGTAAATGGTTTCTTTCGTAGTTGCAAAACCCGGTCTCAGGAAACGGTGCTTTTGGTAGTGAGACTTGCCCTCACTGTTATCGTTATATTGGCAGTCAATTCAGCAGGACTTATGCATTATCTGACATGGCAGAAGACGTTTTATAGAATGTATTTTTGTGGCGTCACAGATGATGCACTTTGTCAGGGACGACAGCTGACGCATCTGGTCATTCTGTGTCATACCTGCAGTCTGGACACAGTCATTTAATGGACATTGATGCTGTCAGAATCTTTTCTTTGAGACTGGCCATCATTCAACATTCAAAACTTTTGATTCTTTTGGGATTCATTTGTTTATGGCATTTGAAGTGGGAATGATGTGACTTTGTTTATCTGTGTTTTTATTGGCCCTGATCTTCAACTTTTCATGTCCAAAATGATTCTCCCAATGTGATTCTCTCCCATGATCCAGGGAACTGTGCTGCATTTAGATAATCATAACGAGGTGTTAAACCAAGAAAGGATTCGAACCCAGACACTTGACATTTTGCAATGCTGACCACACCTGATGGTCATCATGTCAATCAGCAAAAGGAAATACTTTCAGTTTTCAAATTAGACAATAAAAACCACTTTACGTTTTTAATGCCACTCAGTTATTTTGAATTGAAAACTTTGTTTGTAGGGTCACGCAAAAAATAGGATTTATCCTCTGCACTAGGACTGAATACAGGAAGTTTCATGGAATTCTCATAAAACTGCAGTTTTTTGGCAATTTTTTAAAATTAAAAGTTTGACCTTGTGGTGGCACTACATCAGAGGTCATATGGTGATCAAAAGCAATGACAGTTCATTGCTATGCAACAGAAGTGATGATCACAAGAAGTGTGACTTGACTTTCAGCAGAACAGATAGCATTTTTGCTTTTGGAAATATAAGGTCTGACTTGGTGGTGGCACTACAGGAACGTTTATAATACTTCACACAAAATAATATAGGGTTTATCCTCTATGCACCAGAAATGAACACAAGAAATTTCAAGCCATTCCCGCAGTATCCAGCAATTTATTACCGTTTTTTCGCGGCGAAGGTTTGGCTTGGTGGTGGCTCTACAGTGAAGGTCATGGAGTGATCAACATCGATATTAAGCCTTATCTTTGCCCCAGAAATGAATACAAGTTGTGTGACATGATTCCCATCAAAACTGCTTGAGTTCTTGCATTTGAAAATGCGAAGTTTGACGTGGTGATGACCCTACAGGAGAGGTCATATGGTCACTCAAAATAAAATGTGGGCACAGCTGAGTGCTTACCTCTGTAATACAATCATGTTTTTTAATTGCACTTATTAAATATTTGGGCACTGAAGATACCAGTTGGACAAGTCACAAGTGTATCTGGAGGAATTTTCCACACTTCCTCCATTGTGCTGGTCTGTAGCTGTTTTGCATGGAGCCTTCACAGCTGTATATTTCGCTTCGCTAGAGACTGCTCTGCTGCCGCAGACTCAGCTTATGCAGCCATGGATTCACGGGTTAAAGCATCAAATATTGTACTGTATTCCTTTTCAGTACACACAGGGTGAATGGACTTTTCAAATCACTTCTTTTTGATTTTATTTTCATTTTCAATCATGTGTCAACTTTTTTGGAATTGTGATTTTGTATGAATTTGTGCTTAACAGTGTTTATATGTAGACTTATAGCTGATGCCACAAATATATATATATTTTTAATTTCAATTAAATGGAAACTCCCTCAGCACATCTTTATGTGGTGTTGAAAAGATCATTACATAAAGCGCTTTATTGGAATATCCTGAATTTAAAAATTCATCATTAGCGTATTTACATGGCAGAAGAAACTCTGACCCAAACTTCTGGCGCATGCCACCGAAGTCTGTGAGAACAATTCACTGATGTTAGGACTTAGTGGTTTTACCATGTTGACCAAGATTGCACAGCCTATTGCACAAGGGTTAGAAGTTTCTTTGATGAGTAAAACTGGACTGCCTGTGTCTCAGGAAGAATTTAACTGTTTTGCAGAGCTGACATCTGGAGATATGCCCTGTTCCTGTTGTGTACCTCATTTCATATAATGGCACTGCTCAACCACACATATAGCAGCAAAGCTGTCAGCTGTCTCTAAGCAGTGCAGCGTGCAATGCATGGAAATAGGAAGTGGAATGCAATCTCTCTGCGGTCAAATCATACAGTCTATGGGTCAAATTAGGATGAGGCTTCAAAGCAATGAAGTTTTTGTGTGCATTTGAAATGAAGGGTCAAACAAGTTGGAGAAGCTCTGTTGTAAATGGTCACTGATAAATTACACCAAAAAAGCATAAACCCTCTTTACAATCTTAAATGCAGAAGGCATGAAGAAATAAATAGATAATTCACTTGCAGTATTTGTCTTCACTTGGTGGCTCTCGTAGCAATTCGTGATGTATATTTTTGAATACCTTTCACCGACAAAAGTCTTGACCTTTTAAGTGCTAAATCATTTTTTGAATAAAATACCGAAACATCGCTCAAAATATTTCCCACATGGGACACTTCAACGCCGAATCTATTCGATCAGAATTTCTCAGTCCTCAAAGCCAAGAAAGTCAGCTTCATTTTTGCTTTCACTTTCAGCGTGTCTAGATATTCAGAATTTTCATCGTAAAACTCACTGTAATCACTTGACCAGTTCTTGAGCGCAGGCATTTTGAAGCACTGCGTGGTCAAAATCCACGAAACAAGAATATTGTAATGATTAATTCATAGGATGACTATGCAGTTGAAAGAAATTGTTACAGTGCACACTCCGGGCACCTAGCAACCAGTCCCCCATGTGGCTGCGTAAGTACTGAAATCTGATTGGTAAGGTGAAACACATACCCCCCCCCCCCAAAAAAAAACATGTATTTTGCGGTGACTAGCAGTTATGGCTGGAAACTTCCTCATGGCAATAGCCGCGATCAGCAGGCATTATGAATGACTAGTGCTTAAAGGGTAAATACTGAACTTGGTCAATCTCATAATTACTGCAATCAGCGTATATGTGCGAATTCATGCGTGTATTCGAAAACCTTCACTGGGGTTAGATGTTATATGTGTGTATTTAGCACCAGAGAAGTATTACTCACATCCTAAGGCACCGTGTGTAAATAATTCATGAAATGGTTATGAGGAGAGGAACATTATTAAGAATTGATAGGGAATGGGCACATCTGCAGAGTTTAGCTTGTTATTTTTTGGCCCATCTGAGTACAGGACGCCACCTCAGGACAGTTTAAGTGAGCTGACTGTACAAATTTGAGTGGGAGAATGCCTCGTGGCAAAGCGCTGAGATCCTGTTTACTGGTGGGCCCTTATGCCTGAAATTCTTTCTGGCTCTCCAAGGGACTGGTATTGGGACCAAATTCTGCTCTGATACAGAAATGTGAAAAAAGGTTTCATGTGACGACGGCATTTATCTGGAATCCTGTGCATGTGTTGCCAAACAAGACATTTGCTGCATTATGTACATCATTGGAACACATCATCCTGGGTATATTTGCATGATTCTGTTTCTCAAACAACGTATGCACTTGCCAAACTGGTGTTGTGCCATTTCGTTTCCTTTCATTTCAAAACTCCTCAGATGATGCGCAGGGCTTTCTGCGGTCCTTGCTCGGGAAAGAGTGGACTTTGTGTTTTGCTCTCTTTCTCCCGGTTTTCAGGCAGACTCCGCGATGTATCTGAACATTTCTCATTGACTGTGTTGGGTAATTTTGTTAGATCTGTTGCAAAAACATCCTCATGAAGACTATAGACTGTCATACCCTGACAGCTGTTGCTGGAAATCATGTGGAACCCTTCATACGTGTGACTTGGTCCCTCTTAACTAACAGACTAAGTGGTAAAGAAAGAGGTGAGTGTAGGGAAAAGAGTTGAGGAGAGATTGTTAGTCTTGAAAGCTTGTTGCACTCCTAAAAAGTCGTAAAATATGGAGATGATTCCATTGTCGCTGAAAAATCCCGTAGAACGCTCCTCTGAGTATCGCCTGCGTACGGCGAGTGCAGACAACAACGCTCCTGGTTTCTCTTTGTTTCTTCCACACACTCAATGATTTCGTACTGCCGTTCAGCTTCATTGACGCCTGTCCCTTGCGTTTACGTACCATTTGATTATCAAGATGCGTTGACAAGCAGCCAATCCACGTGAGACAAGCAAACAGGTCTAATTGCTGAGTATCAAATTAATACTATTAGAGGTGCTTGTATTTTTCCATAACAGTTTAAGCTCCACAAAGTTTTGGTTCAAGGAGTTTTTTGGGGGAAACATGATATGCTGTAGTCCCCCGTTCTTCAAATTGCAGTTCTCCATGGTCGTCCTTTAACCTGGGAGACCGGTGTGAAGACAGTCTGGCCAATCAGTTGCAGTAATTGTTCTGTTAATTACCAAAACCAGGGGCAGATTTGGATTTCAGGGCCAATTTGGGAATCCCCGCTATAGTCCCAATGCTAATCTGAATCGAAAACTAGATAGTAAGAGTACACACCGAGTCACATTGCTTGTATTGATAGTCAATATGACTAGGCCAGCTCTTTTCTTTTCATTTTTCCTTTATGACCCTCCTGTCATGAATGCATGTTTCAGGAGTGTGATGTGCTATAAGAGGACTTAACGGACAAAAATTGTGTTTTTCAGGGAGTGAGCATGCTTACTGATGCACTCTTAAACCAGCTCGCAACAAAGCTAACGAAATGAAAGCCTGGGTATTTCAGTTCTGAAACTGGCTGTTGAGAGGATACATCGCGCTTAGCATTTGTCCCACACAGCAGCTGGCCAGGCGCTAGCAGAAGAGCTGCTAATCAGGTTTGCGGTCTGTGCCATGTGGAAACTCAACAGCACCTTTCTACAGCCTGTGAAGCTGCTAAGGAGCTCTGGATTGCAGCGCGCAGGCTGTGCGAATCTGAGCGCCAGCTGTAAGACGTGCGCACACCCTCCCTCCTGTTGTCTCGTCGTCTGAGCCTCAACAGATAGACCCGCAGCTTTGTGTCCCTGAGCGACGTCCACCTTATCTCCATCTGCACACATGCCGGCCTCGCCCAGGCGCTTAGAGCATGGAGGTGCCTAAAGGTATTAGTATACCAGACATTCTCCTGGACAGGGTCGACACCCGTTTTGCATGTGGCCTAGGTGTTGCACTTCGAAGACATTTGTATTGTCTCAGAAAACAAAATGAACGCTATGTGCTTCACACCAATTTTTTAATCAGCTTTGCTCGCGCAGTGTCCTCGTCTGCGAGGACGACTGACGAACGCGCCGGGCTCGTATCGCCGAAAGTTATGCCGTGATTGACATCGCTCGCCGCGGCCGCCAGATTAGACCATCTGTCCATTTTACACAGTTTCGCAGTTTATTTCCAGAAAATGTGCCGCCCTGCGAACGCGGCGTGCAGAGACAGGAAAAAAAAAGGGCTTCGAGACGTCTGTCATGCGAGGGTAGCTGCAGCAGCATCGCACCTCCCTTTGTCACTCGCGCACAGCTGTTCATGCCTATATTAGCCTGTAACACAGGTGCATTTATATTTATCGCTTGGCTGGTTATCTCACAAGGTTATGGCTGGCCTGGGTCACCACACAGAGTGTTTTTGCAGAAGATATGTGCCTCGTTGGCTTTGTTTCTTTCTTCCTCCTTTCTCGTTACCCTACTTTTTTTTACCCCTCTTTCCTCCATCTCTTTGTTTCCACCTTTCTGTCTGTCTGTCTTCATCTTACCCTGCGATCTCTATATGTAGCCTACTACGTCCACACTTTCATATCTTTTCAACGGCAGGAATTTAGTTTCCAAATGCTTCATTTAACTTCACTAATTAAAAAATAGCACCATTTTGTATTCTTTTAGGTTTACTTTTTTTCAAAAAGCATTTTGCGGATGGCAATGCGGCACCACTTCGAGAGACACGCGCTCACTTGGGAATACTCCTTCGCCCACATTTGTACCCACACACAGACGTGAGAACACTGAGAGACAGCACAGAGAAGTCTTCTGTGGTGACGCTTTGTGTGGATACCGGCCCAAATACGTTTCTGAAATATTCAATTTTCTTGGATGTCTGAAATACTTTTGAATATATGTCAACCCTTGCAATAACAAGGAATCGTGTAAAATCAAAGTTGCTGTAAACTGAGAGTTGCCCTCATGCATTCACCCATCCACCCATTTATCCATTATCTATCCCGCCTGTTCCTGATCAAGATATGGAATTCTGGAATAATGTTTCCGGCCTACAGGAACTTTTCTGAAGGGTCATAGTACGGGTGTAGGTCGTTTGGACCTCATACTAGTTGGACCCTGACTGAATGGACTCAGTACCAGTTGAACCCCAAACCATTTGGAACCAAACCAGTTGGACCCCTTGCTGTTTGGACCCCAGACCCATATCCTAATCCTAACAGTCGTCTAACCCTAACCCCAACTGGTCAGGGATTCAACTGGTCATTGGTCTAACTGGTCTTGGGTCCAACTTTCCTGGGGTCCAAATGGTATGGGGTCCAAACAGTTAGGGTCAGGGGTCCAACTGGACAGGGACCAACTTGTATGGGTCCAACAAGTACAGAGTCCAAATGACCCGTTCCCTCAAAGGGGATAGCAAATTAAAGGTCCCCGATCATGCCACCAGCCAATTAGCTATGACAAGCCATTTCAAAATCTATTCCTTTTGTGACATCACAATAGACAGTGACTGGAGGCAGGAAGGACTAATCAGATTCAGCAAACTAACTAAATATTTAATTTATTATTCTGGTTGGTCTGTCTTGCTTTTGATTGCACAAAGGTAGATTTTGAAATGGCTTGTAGTGGCTAATTGGCTGTGCATCTAATGACAAAATAGGGGACCATTAAATAATTCATATTTGGAGGGATATTCATATACAGATAGTAAGCAAACAGTTGATTCTCATGGTCAAGGTGTTTGACACGGGAGAAATGGCACCTGAGCAACATTGACAAGGGCCAAAGCGTTTTGGCCAGATGACTGGGTCGGCGCATTTCTGAAGCGGCAAAGCTTTTTGGGTGCTTCCTGACAGCAGTTGTGAGTACCTACTGACTGGCCAAGAAGGGACAGACCATGAGTCGGAGACAGGGTGCGGGGCACCCGAGGCTCATCTACTGTATGTGCAAGGTTAACAAAGGTTATTCTGTTGGTCCAAACCAACAGGATGGCTACTGTGGCACAAGTAACAGAAAATTTGAATGATAGTTATGGTAAAAATGTGTCATAACACGCAATGTACAGCCCTGTTATGCATATGGGGCTTTGTAGCCGCAGACTGGTTAGAGTGCCTGTTCTAAACGCTTTCTATTTGAAAAGTGTCCGCAGTGGGTATGCCAGCGTCAGATTAGGACCGTCGAGCAATGGAAGAAGGTCATGTCAAGGTCAAGGATTGTGTGATGCTCTAGGCCAGGGGTGTCCAATCTTATCCATGAAGGGCCAGTGTGGGTGCAGGTTTTTGTGCTAGCCAGCAGTGCTACAGCACCTGATTGCACTAATTAACTAATCAGGGGATTCAATCAGGACCTTGGTGGGTAGAAACCGGTGTTGGTGTTCGGCTCTAACAAAAACCAGCACCCACACCGGCCCTTTCTGGATAAGATTGGACACCCCTGCTCTAGGCAATGTTCTGCTGAAAAACCTTGGGTCTGGGCATTCATGTGAGCCTCAGTTTGACCAAGTTGGACTAATAGAATATTAGGTTGGTAATCACATTTTTTTGGTTCTCTGGTTTAATGTTCTGCCGTTAACAATGAGGCACCCTTGAGTTTTATACATGCCATTTAGGTCCAGGTCCACAACATTCAGTATTGTCCTCAGCTGCTGGACAAACCTGCAGCCTTGTGATTACGGTGTTGTCTGGCGCTTGGAAGGCTCTTGTTTGAAGTCTCAGTGTTGTCATAATCAAATGAGTGTATTTGTTTGGCCCTTGGGCACGCCCCTTGGCCCCACAGGAATTGGTCCCTGCATGTCTCATCTACGATAAGTCACTTTCATTGAAAGCTCGAGAACAGAATATTATTATCATTGACCTTGTTGTGGAGAACTGTAAATATTGGACTCAAAGATTTTAAGCTAAGACAGTGCACCAATGTTAAGCTACTGAGAAATGTCCACTAGCCAGCTGTATCAAATTGCCATATTGTGATTTTATGAGCAGCAAGGGCTGCAACTCATTGCTGCAAAATAGCTTTCCCATTGACACACGTCATACTGTGGCCATGGCCCTCCTGGTCAGGTACCTCTCAGACACTACAGACACCTGTGACAGCATTTAGACCCGGAGCTTAAACAAAAGCCCCTCTCCACAGGCGACCTGGCCGAAGCATCTGTTCGGATAATCACCTGCCAAGGTCGCACAACAGCTAATGAAATGATCCCCACCTGGTCGTCGCAGTAGATTACAAGCCCTTGGAGGACAGACTCATGAAGCAATTTTAGAGGAGTCTAACATCACCAAAAGTACTGGCACGATCACTTTCAAAAAAACATTGATTATAAGCACCTGTCATGTTATGTGAGCTCAACCAACCTGTAATATTAGTTCTCTGAGTGCGTTTATTCAGAAGGTTATAAAAGCCGGTTGAAAAGATATTTTTGCCTTTTAACACTTTCTAGAATGGTCTTACAAACTTCTTTTAGGGCAACAGAAAGACCAGAACTTGTGATGAGTACAAAAACCAAGGGTTGGCTGGGTCAGTATATTTCTATATTTATAACTTTCACCACTCTATTGTACTGCTAGACAAGTGTACCTCCAGCTTCAAGGCTAATACGATTCTTTCTGACTTTCTGTCATGGAGATTGGGATGTGGTCCTCATGAGGTACTAGACTAGATAGGCTTACGCCCCTTGGTTGGGATTGCTAGGTTCTTTTGGCCCATTTATTTTATTTAAAAAATGATAAATTTAGTCTTTAATGAGCAAATGAGAGTAGTCTGGTGGTTTATTTTTAATTCTGAAAAACAGTAAAGGTTGGTCCATTGCGCAATGGCTGAAAATGTGTGCTTCGATTACTTGCAAGATGTCAACCTGCTGCTATGAAGTTTGTTTTCTGCAATATCCAGATATTTCTTTCCATCTTAATATACTAAAGATTAGGATTATAACAGCAAAATCCTCAAAAGATTTTTTGTTTCGGGGTGGTGGATGAATATGGAGGGTGTCCATGAATTCTCCAATGAAATTAAAAAGGCATGATGGGATTTGCCAGATGCAGGTAGGATTATAGGCGCTGATAACGGATGCATGATCATCAAGACCATCTGTTCACATATGGAGTGCGACAGTACATATTTCAAAAGAACACTTCCAGCACAACTGCGATTCCTTTGAACCCCGTGTTTTAAAATTCAGCAGTTTCCTGCTCCAGTGTTTCGCTGTGCACAAGACTGATTGAGACGGTGACAAAACCGCGGGGACTAACCTATTTACATTGTGGGATTTCCATGTTGTGTTGGGTGTTGGGTGCTTCCTGCGTGTGGTCGAATTTTTTGAGAAACTTCAGCGGTTTTGCCGCTTTAAATCTCCGATCAGCACTCTCAGTTAAAACCCCTTCCTTAAAGTGCACTTGGCTGTTTCCTTTAAGTGTATCTGCTTAGTTCATGCTTTCTTGCTGGGGGAGTGAGGACATTTCGCTCAGCCTATCTAGACAAGGAAACCGCTTCATTAGCTTACTGATGTGCTCTTGAAGTTGTGTGTATTCAGCTAGTGCAGTATCATTGTTTTGAAGATTTTAGGCCAGGACACTTGCTGAGCACAATCATATAATGCCCGCAATACATTGCAAGCTGCAGTAGCTAACTTTCATAATGCCTACAACTCCAGGTTTTCAGCTGTACTTGAAGTTAATGACTTTGTATTCTATATATCCCTTTGTAGTGTGCTTACACACTCAAGTGTAGTGCCTGATTAAGGAGTATTCTCCATCTTATTTAGTGCACAGATGACACAGTGCTTGAGGACCTCCTTAGGGTTAGGATATGTGCTGTATGACTACTCAGTGATGTAGTTCATATCATTAGACGCAGTTTGAGTCTATTATGGTCTTTTTGACTGCTTGGATACTGCTGCAGAGGTCTTGACAGCACTGACATTACTACACAAGCACATTCATTCCGGTTCCTCTACGGCGAGATTCACACATGGGCTGTCAGTTAGAGGAATTTCCCATCGCTAACACCGGTGCACCCAGTTATCTGATTCAGCAGCTTATTGACGGGGGTGGTTTATCTAAAATGGGGCTTCAGACTGCTAGTTAGGGTGTTCTCACCAGGATTCACTATTGTGGAGGCTGCTGAAGAAAGTGTTTTTTGTGGGCCTGACTCAATGATGCTGACTTGTTCCTGTTGGATCGACCAAATGTACATGAATCACTGCATATAAGGAAATTTTAAAAATCCTGTTGTGACCTGAGGCTTTTCCACTGGCCTCTTCGAAAATTATTTTGTGTTGCATTTGTGACAGTTCAGGCAGACATTTTGTCAGTATGGTGTGCATGGACTCAGCGCCGGACTCCTCTGCGACCTCAGCCAGCATTTTCACCACTATTAGTCCCTTTCAAAACCTCCTACTCCAATACTTCCCATATCAATAGAGCTTCAAGCATTATAGTTTCAATTTTGCTGACTGGGGGACACTCCAGAGTTGCGGTGATGGTACCTGACTTATAACGAGAGATTCATTGACTCTGAACACAATGTCTCGAATATACCGTTTTTCCCACCGAAGTCAAGTTTTTTTTTTTTCACACAGTACTGTAATGAACTTGTGGGAAACTTTGAATTTCAGTCCGTTTACATTTGCGGCACGAAGGGGAAATGAACTCCTTTGATGTCATTTTCATATATTCACGGCAGGGGTGATGAACATACCCCGATTCGTTGAATGGCCCAGCTATCTGACTTCGCGGAGTATACGGTAGTTAGTAAGAAGTGTCCAGGCTGTCTCTCGTCACCCCAGAGAGAGGAATTAGCGGTCATTAGCGAGCTTCTTAATGCAGTTAAGAGTGAAGGCTTAGCCGCCATCCATCTGACTGCCTCAACTCAGCTCAAAGGCCTGACTGAGATTAGGCCTAGGCCCTGTAAATATGGCAGTGAAAGTTTGCCCCCCCCCTCCGAAAGGCATCGCCGATAAACAGTCTAACTCCACGAGGGCATCTGCGCTGAGCAGATGAAGGTTGTACGGCTTAGTCTGTTTCAACATGGAGGGATGACGCAATTGCAATTGTGGCAGGCAACAGCCTCCACTGACAGGCACCTCCATTTTATGTGAGCCGCATATCATCGCAGTACATTACTTTTAAACTGACTGTGTACGAGCGCTCAGACTCCCGAGTGCTTATTATTTTGCTGGTGTTTATATTCTTATCTTTTCTGTTATGTCTGAGCATGCACTAAAACATATTCCTGGAAACATTGGTTTACATGGCGATAAAGGTTTGTGTTTTGAGATCATCGATGGCATGTTGCCAGGGTGAAGCTTGTGCAGTGGGGGACACAAGTGAGGTATTCTTGCCGGACGAACTGATGGGCAATAGTGTAGGCCCCTGTCCTTTTGGAATGAATGCAGACCCCTTCCAGCTCCGAATCCTTCAAATCATCACCACTTTTCACACCACAGGCAACAGCCCCTTATCACCCCCCACACAACCCCTCTGGTGCTTTCTATCTGCAGCAGGTCATGTGCTCCCCCTGAGTACTGGCTGCCTGTAAGCCCATCAGGGCCAGCTGGGTGCTCGTCTGCTGTATATGCAGCAAAGGTACTCCGCCCACTCAGGCTGGATTAGCAGGTCCCTGCACTCCACTCTACGCTACTCCTCAACTTAAAGGTCCCACATTTACCAGCCGCGACTGCGTGGGTTGGTTTTATTTTTCACGAGTCTGCGAGTTTATGTGTTATACTGGCGACACGTGGTCCTGGAGACATCTATTGTAGTGAGAATGTCCACAGAAGTGGTTTTGAGTACCTTACCTGGTGTTTATATACAACCCCAATTCTGAAATAGTTGGGACAAAGTGTAAATTGTGAATAAAATCAAAACGCAATGACTTTCAAATCGCACCAGCCAGTATTTTATTCACAGTAGAACAGAAATAACATGCCAAATGTTGAAACTGAGAAATTTTACAATTTTATCCACAAAATTAGCTCATTTGAAATTCGATGGCTGCTACAGGTCTCAAAAAAGTGGAGGTCTCTGGGCATTGAGGAAACAAGTTTCTTGACTTTGGCCATTGGACTTTGATCCCGCTCTTGTTTAATGCAGGCTTCCAGGGGCTGGAGAGTTTTGGGTCTCCATGACGGACTTTTCATTTAATTATGCGCCAAATGTTCTCAATAGGTGAAAGATCAGGATTGCAGGCAGGCCAGTTCAGCACACGGACTCTTCTACTACAACGCCATGCTGTTGTAATAGCTGCAGTATGTGGTTTTGCATTGCCCTGCTGAAATACACTAGGCCTTCCCTGGAATAGATGCCGCCTGGAGGGGAGTAAATGTTTGTCTAAAACCTTTATATATTCACGGTGCTTTTTAAAACATGCGAGTCCCACACCATATGCAATAATGCATCCCAATACCATCAGAGATGCTGGCTTTTGAACTGAACGCTGATAAAAGGAAGGGTGGTCTTTCTCCTCTTTAGCCCGGAGGACACAACGCCCATGATTTCCGACAAGAATGTCAAATTTGGACTCGTCTGACCACAGGACACTTTGCCACTTTGCTACAGTCTATTTTAAATGAGCCATGGCCCACAGAACACAGCGGTGCGTCTGGATCATGCTCAACAATGGCTTCCTTTTTGCATGATAGAGTTTTAGGTGGCATCCGTGGATGACACGGTGGACTGTGTTTATAGACAGTGGTTTCTTGAAGTATTCCTGGGCCCATTTAGTGATTTCAATGACAGAATCATGACGGTGAGTGATGCAGAGGTGTCTGAGGGCCCAAAGATCACGGGCATCCAGTAAAGGTCTTGTCCCTAACGCACAGAGATTTTTCCAGTTTCTCTGAATCTTTTGATGATGTTATGCACTGGTGATGTTGAGACCTTCAAAGCCTTTGCAATTTGGCATTGAGGAACATTGTTTTCAAAGTATTCCACAATTTTTTACGGAAGCCTTCACAGGTTGGAGAGCCTCTGGCCATCTTCATTTCTGAGAGACTCAGCCTCTCTAAGGCATCCCTTTTATAGCCAGTCATGTAACACACCTGATGCCAGTTAACTTAATTACTTCCTATATGTACTTTCAGCTGATTCTCTTACATATTTATTGCTTTTTCAGCCCATTTTTCCCTGTGTCCCAACTTTTTTCAGACCTGTTGCAGCCAGAAAATTCCAAATAAGATCATTTTGTGGATAAAAATGTAAAATGTCTCAATTTCAACATTTGAGATGTTATCTATGTTCTATTGTAAATGACATATTGGCTCATGTGATCTGAAAGTCATTGCATTTTGATTTTATTCACAATTTACACTTCGTCCCAACTATTTCGGAATTGGGGTTGTATATAAACTGTATAAAATTGTTAAGTTGCCTGGCATTTGTATTTGCTGCCAGTCGCCAGTCCCTAAGTAATGGTAGCAAACTTTAAGGGATACTCCGCTCATTTATCATATTTGAAACGGCACAATTATTCGCTAGATTGTCATAATCTCTACCAATCCTGAAATTGCCCTTGGTCTCCGAGGTCGTTTACCATTTAAAATTGGTTTTTTATTGCATTTATGATGAGCGCCGCCATTCTTACCAAGTCACATGATTCCAACGGGAGGTGACGCCAGCAGTGCTGTAAATAACCGGGCAGGGCGACTAATGTTCGGCTGAATTGACAGGATCGCAATAAATTAAGACGCGTATTGCATGATTTCATAGTTAGTCACGAACTAACTAACTAACAATGTGACTGCCATGTTAGTCACGAAACACTCTCGTTATTGCTCTTTCTCTACAGGAGATGTCATTTTCGCTCCCCACTGGCTTAGGTTTTTTTTTTCTAGCTTTTATTCGGGACCCAGCAGTATGTTAAGGATGCGGTAGTGCAATCTGTTCTTCCCTCAACTGCCCAAGAGCCAGAAACTGCTCCAGATTACCTAAAATGCATTAGCGGACAGTTTTTGGCCATTAAACAAAAAATTCTGGGTCTTGGCAATGTTGACGAAAGTTAATCTTGGCCTATTAGCATACAGCATTGCTGGGTAATAATACAATGCTGGGCGAAAATCGGTAAAGGATCCCTTAGAGAAGTTTGCTCATAGGGTGCGTTTCCCGAGAGCACATTTGCTAACTGCGTTACCAACCTATGTAGTTCGTCCATTCAGTAAATGATTCCAGCGATGCAAGTTAGCACCAGTGCTTTTGGGAAACGCGCCCCAGCCTGCTGCAAACCCAAGCGTGCTTGTCAGTTCGTCCGGGCCGGTGTTCCGTCAGTGTCTTTCTACCTGTCAAATTATGCTATCTTACAGTTCTGCGCATACTCTAACCCAAAACTTTGGACTTAACGTCTTCCCTCGCATCATAAATATCATAAGATAGAGAGCTTTGCTTTGATTCAGCGAACTGCTGCAGAGGTCAGCATAAGGAGGGGCTTTGTGCTTCAGGGACCTGAGGCCAAGTTTCCCACAGGCGGAGTAGACGTTTTATCACCATTGGGGCGCACCAGTGCTGCTGCTCAGCTAACTGCAGTGGGAGCCCATGGGACGCCTGAATGGCAGTTAGCACTGGTGCACCTGGGGTGTGTAGGCTGAATAGCTTGCAGTTAGGGTTAATGAGGGAAGATTACCTTTGAAATGGGGAACTGCATATCAATAATAAGTTGTAAATGTGTATTTTATATTCCTCATGTACAGTACAGTCCATTCATTTTTGGATAGTCGTGTGCAATTCTTGAACCATGATCCATGGATTGTTTCTCACCCCATCTTCATGTTCCTCACAGTCCTGGCGTTGTCTATTTGGAAAGTTAAAAATAATTATTTATGCTTATGTGGGGTAGCAATACCGTCTCACAGTAAGAAGCTGGCGGGTTCGAATACTATTCTGTGTGGAGTTTGTATGTTCTCCCCGTGTTCGTGTGGTTTACTCCCACAGTCCGAAGACATGCATGTCAGGCCAACTGGTGACTCATGAGTGTGGATGTGTGTGCGTTGTGATGGATGGGCGAGCTGTCCTGGGCGTGTCCTTTCCTTTTGCCCTGAGTCAGCGGGGACAGGCTTGAGCTCTATAATGGACGTATGTTTACATGTTTTTGATTAGTGCTCTTGCCATACTAAGAGGTACTTAACGCCTTTATTTTTGAACCCATTTCCAAACCTGTGAAGGTCAGTTACCAGCTGTCACCTTGGAATAAACATTTCCTTGTCATACACCATAATGGTGTATGACAGAAGGGATTTCGCATGTTACATGTCATGTGATTTTTATACCCCAGTGAATCAAGGAGGTGATGGAATGACGCAGTATAGGTCTGAGGCGTAGTTCCAAAGAGTAATCTAATCAACTAAAATTTTACTGCCAATTTCACATTGTTTAATTTTATTTAAAATAACTGTTAGGTTTCCCAATAATTTGGACACAAATAGGGGATTACATAAAGAAAAACAATGAAATTTAAGGAAGGCTGTTTTTCAATAAAGGGATAAAGTTTTTCCCATCGATGGATGTAAGGATTATTATCCATGTTATTTGTTCATTTGTTGCTTTTTTCTTAATTTTTTAAATAAAAAAGGTGCCAATTACAGCATTTGACTGTACTTGCTGCACTGTGTGTGTGCGTGCGTGTGTGTGTGTGTGTTTGTGTGTGAGTGAAAATAGTGCACTGTATTGTCTATAATTAATTCCACATTCAGATATCTTGCATTTAACGGGGACGTCTCCTGCATTTCAATATTATTCGTGAAAATAATGAGCTTAGAGATTAAACTGGCTTTCACCCCTGGGATCGTGCTTGACCTCAAAACCATATGGAGCACTATACCTTAATCAGAAAATGGAGGCGGGAGTCGCGGCTGCTCTGATTTAACATGCACACTTAGAGTAATGAAAGCGCTGATTTGGCCCTCGTCAAAAGGGGCGGTGCTTGGTGTTCTTGAGTTTGCCTGATAGCAAATTGGAAAAAACAAAGCTGTATATCTATTTTATGCATTATAAATAGAGACCACAAGCTATAATCTGCCACAACACCAGATGAGTGCTTGCAGAAGCTAAGTATTATATTATTAAATGACACAAGGCAGGTGCAGACCGCAGGCGGAGATGAAAATCCAGTTCACAGGTTTTATTATAACTCAAAGTCGTACAGTCCAGGTCGGTAACAGGCAGAGAGAATACGGTATGCAGGAGAGAATTGTTAACCAAGTTCAGTCCAAAAGTCAATAACCAGGAAGCAAGTACCCCAAAGCCAAATACAGTGGAGAAATCATAAACCAGCAGCGAATCAGAAAAAACCAGGGGTAATAACACTTGAAAGGGACAGGAGTGAATCGTAAACTAAAGAAAAAACAAACCAAACCATGACCAGGAGTGTCAGGAATCAGAAGATGCTCATATGAACTGGCTTTACAAACTCAAACTGGTATGAACAAAAATGGCGGCACATAAAGGGAAGCTCAGGGTCTAATTACTTTGGGTGAAGATGTGTGGACCTGAGGAATATGCAGGGAGGTGTGGTTGCCGTCATCAAATTCAAAATTAGCTAATATTTTTCATGAAATGGTGAAATATCTCACTTTCAACATCTGATATGTTGTTTATGTTCTATTGTGAATAAGACATCAGTTTATGAGATTTGCAAAGCATTGCATTCTGTTATTATTTACATTTTATATAGCATCCCAACCTTTTTGGAATTGAGGTTGTAATCATTGCAAATACAGAATACAACATAAAACACGATGAACTGGATTCAGATACTGACAAACAAGGAACAGAAAACAAGAATCTAACAGTCTTTGTGCAATATGTTGTTTTACCTTTGCCAGGAGGTAATGTTTTTATTAGCATTTGTTTGTTTGTCTGTTTGTTCTTTTGTCAGTTAACAAGATATCTCAAAAACTCATGGATGCATGTCAATGAAATTTTGTGTGTTGATAAATTCTGTGCTAAGGAGGAAGTGATTCAATTCCAGTGAATATCTGACTCATATGCTTGATCCAGGATCCAAAATAATTTCTATGCGCATAAAGACGGCACTGTCCGCCAGTGAATTTCAAAACCGCAAAGGTAATGCGCTCTACGAATGCCTCCGGTTTTTTTTATTACTTTGTTTTAAGCGTGAAACCTAAACCTTAGCCTTCATTTTTAGATTAGATATATTGCATCTCAGTCTTTGGGTTTAATTAAGAAAAGAAAATAGAATAAGCCCTTCTTCAAACCAGTTTATGACATGATGCATGTAAAGACATGCACATTGAGAGATAGCACCACAATGAGGACCCTCTCTCTATCAGTGCCGTTTGTAGCCATGAGCACTGCAAGAAACAAAAAAAATTGACTGTTAGATTTCCCATGGGAGGAGTGTTGGGGTTGGCAAGGTTCATCTGATCTCATCAAACTGCGACAACTCTGGTTGGTTGATCGCATGCCAGTGGCATCAATTCTCTGGCATGGCCTCTGTGTTAATCTCTCGGTGGATCACTGCACAGTGTGAAAAATCCACAGCTGGCTGTATAGATGGATGCTTGTGAGATAGAGGTGTCCTTATAGATTAATGACGCAAATGGTGTCCAATTGTTGCTTTTAGTGAGAAATACTGGTGTCAGGAAAGACATGGATGCAGATGGCCTTATCAAAACAGAGAAGTTGTCAAATGCCTGTCTTGACCAGCTGCACTCTATTTTTGTTTTAAGGAAGTTTGCAAGAGTGCTTACACCTCTTGTGACATGTGATGCCTGTTCCCTTCATAAATTTACTCCAACTGGGGTATATTATGGGTCAGTCGATGCTCTAAACCCCGTTTAGTGTGTACTGTAAAGGAATATACTTGTAAATGTAAACAATGCATCACCGAGCACTAAAGTATTATTTTGATTATTGACACTATTTGGTAAAAAATGCTTAATCAAGGCAAAAAAAAAACGCAAAAAAACTATGTTACAACAGGCTGTTTTTCTGCTGATTTCTAGTGTATCAGAAACTTATCAAATAATTATTTGCCCAGTCGACAATTTAATTTAACCAATGTAACAATGTAAAAAGAAAGTTGTTTTATCCGAAAAAGTTAGTGTCTGGGCTGCCTTAAAATTTAAAGTTTGCTGAATTAAAGGCGAGACGATGTTAAATTGATTCAAAGTTACCTCAACTTTTCATCTTAAAGTCAGTTAACTTATATTGTAAGGCAGCCAGTACACTAACCTTTAAAGTTAAAGCAACTAGTTCTTTTTACAGTGAAGATTAGAAACATTTAATGCACTTGTTAAGCACAATTCTGATATGGACTCGTTATGCTATGTTTGTCCAATTAGGATTTTGGAAAGTTATGGTTGCACATGAAGGTTATTTTGTGGAATCACATGAATGGTGACTCCACTGGTAAAAGCCACCTGACCTGGAAAAAAATGACAGCAGACCTGCATTCTTGTCAAACGCCGTTTAATACTGACTTCATGAAGTTTATTGCCGGTCATCTATTCAGAAACAGCAATGGTTTTGACTAACGTGCTATTATTATAAAAACAAGCGATGGTTTTCACAGTCCAGAGGAGATGAGACATGTTAATTGTAGATGGTTTGTATTATAGACTGGAAGAGTACACAGTTCCCATATCATTGCTTAATTCTTAACCTTGTAGCACTAATTATTGTTAACATACAGTAGTTATTTTATTCTGAGACCAAATGGGTCACCAAACCAATTTATTCTTTCAGGTTCATGTGCATTGGCTTACCTCTGATGACTTGGCTCAGTTTTGAGTCTTACCAATATTGAATTTAAATGGAACACTAACAGCACTGATAACGACTCTGAAATTTCAGTAGACATCACACCCGCAGTTGGAAATGTGTGGATGTGAAGGCTGTTAAATATTGGCGTCAGACCGCGACTGTACACCTGTGCTCGGAAGATTTCCTCGGCAGTAATATTGCCAGATTTTTTTCAAGGGCATATATTGCTTTTGCTTTTGAGCACATTTCAACCAAAGCTAAGCCAGTGTCATGCGGTTGTGTATTGCAGCTGTTGGCTGCTTATTGAAAATATCCTGCAATATTTTTTTGGTGGTGAATTTCCTTGAACCTTGGATGGTGAGCGCATTTCAGTGGATGAATTCTTTTTTTCTGCTGGGCTCAAAGTATGTTACATGCATGCTAAGGTCTTACTTGTAATACCAACACGGTTCCTCTTTGAGGGGTGGGAGTGGGTATCTGCTTATAATTGGGTTCATTCTAGACAGGTCATAAAGTTTGAATGAATCAATCAGCAGAGTAAATTTCAGAGAACTGAGGACTCCACCTGGTGGATGGGCCTGAAAGTTAATTTCTATTGCACTTCCAAGGTAATTTTTGCTCCTATTGTTTAATTTTAGCGGCAGTAAATCATTTACATATGAAGCGAGAGCTTAGCTGAGAAAAAAAAATTGTAGTTATTGAGAACTAGCCAGTCATAGGAAGGCATTTCAATACAGTGGACTTAAGGGCGTGTTGACACAGACAGGGGCAAAGTTATCTCGGATAGACTCAACAACACAGCCCCACATTTAACGACGCAAAGCCCATTAGCTTTAGCGCGGCCGTCTTACATGTGCGTCCTGCCGCATAAAATCAAACTGATGTGTAAATCCCCGCCCCCTGGCCCTGTGAAGGGGGTTTAGCGGCAGAAGGGTCTTCCACCAGAAGAAGATTATGGTAATGGAATCGTTGGGACAACATCTGCATGATGTCGTTTTTCATTTCACCGTCTCCGGCAGCTCACATTCCAGGAACACGTGGCGACAGATTTCAGAATTCCGCGGATTAGCGTCCATGAGTTCGCCCAGTGTTCACGGTGTTTTTAGCGCACGTCCATCTGTGTACCCCTTCTTCCTGGTCCTAACAATGATCACACTTTAGTGTGATTAACAGCAAGGAGATGGACTGATTCCCTGAACGCCAGATGAGATGCTCAGCTGAATGAAAGATGGAAAGATTATTTCACAGATAAACAATCTGCATATGGCATTTTGTCTTCCCACTGACCATCTGTAAAACGTGGCTTTCGTCTACTCAGAAATCAGGGAGTGTGAGTCTTGATGTATTTCAATTAGAATCAACACAAAACTTTAAGAAAGTGAAAATTCACTGCATTGAGGGCAGTTAAAATCAGTTGACTAGAACAGGGGTTAAGGGTTCTCAACCTTATCCAGAAAGGGTCAGTATACATGCGGACTTTCGTTCCAGCCCTGGAGTTACGCGTCTGATTCCACTAATCAAACCTAGTAGCCTTTTCTAAAAGCCCTGATTAGATGTATCAAATGTGTCAACTGCTTCATTGGAACAAAAACCTGCGTCAGCAACAGCCCTTTCTGTGTAAGTTTGTGAACCCCCTGGAAGAGAGTCTAACCCCAGGGATCATTCAAGGCAATTCCAATCTTCGTTCCGAGATACATCTTTGCCGCCAGTGCTTAAAGGAGCCCTGAGCAGCTGAACGTTATCTGCCACAAAATGGCCTCTAGTAAATCCTCCCACAGACAGCGTAGGCCTCTGAACTGTTAAACAGCCAGCAAGCGAGCATGCTCATCGAATTAGCTGTGGAGAAACCTGCATTATTAATTCCGCTCTAAATCATTCAGAGCACCCTGATGTACTATGCAAGTGAATACAGGGGGCACACGGGATCAATGCGATGGTCTGTCGCTCTGTTATCTACGTTTCAAAAGTTGAATGTTCTGCAGCAGTTAGGAGAATCCTCACCAGACTGGTCTCTGCATCGTTCAATAATATTCTCGCAAGTTAATACCCATCATGCCCCTCGGAATCTCATCAGATTTCTTTTTTTTTTGTTCAAGTCATAGCTATTCGCCATTTACTGTGCCGCCCCTAAAACTGAAGGACCAAATCAATGCATGAATATTTTGATTTGTTATAAAAATAATATTTTACCAATCAGTCACCTCGAGGAAGGAACTGAAACAACGGCAGTGTCTCACTGTATATTTTCCTGTGTTAAGGGATGATTATGGAGGGAGAGGAGAGACATTTTGGTGAGAGGAGAATGTCCAGAGAAGACTTAAGATGGAGGCATCTGGAACTCCATGGATGGTCCTGTTGTTATTTGTGGTCAGTGAAATGCAGTCTTACCAGCCATGTTCTACGCCTTTAATACCAGTTGAACTAGTACCTGACTGATTGTACACTAAATGTTTAGACTTTACTCAGAATGGAGCTAACTGCGATGGCATTGTGGTAAAGTTATACAGCCTAGCTAAGATCAGTACAAGCTTCGGAGCACACCTAGGGACCACGGTTAATTTCCAAGCTCGCACGACACACATGGCGCACTCGACAGATTGATCAGACGAAATGGGAGGTTGATTGTTTTTCTTCTTGATTTGGAAATTTTTGCTTGACTATGACATCATTGTGCAGCCATGCAAGACCACTCCATTGAATTTAAGATCGTAAAGGACGGGGCAGATGGTTTCCTAGAGGCTGATGAGGCTGTGATGTTTATAGGTTTGGGCCTGACAATTGGTATCCAGCCCCAGTATGAACATGGGCGAGTCCAGGAGACCCAGTGATGGGATGTACCATCTGCCAGGGGGGAAAAGGCATCCCAGATAGCAAGCTCCTCCGCTCCGGATCTGCCCCGGATCATCTAGAGCCAGGGCAGATCCGCTGCAGATCCGGAGCGTAGGAGCTTGCTATCTGGGATACTATCAAGGCTATGGTTGCTATCTGGAGGAAATGCTTTCGTGGTATTATTATATATGAATTGTTCCCTCCCTTTATCATCTGAAGGTCATTCTCAGCCCAGCATTAGGCACTGATAAACACTAGGCATAGCGTATATTTCAGAGCATGGTCGAAAAAGCAGAGATTTGGGCCAGAAGCTCCTGTTCTTGGGTTTGGGTTGAAGTTCTGGAGTTTACTTTTTTTAACTTACATTTATTTTTTTGAATGCAATCATATACAGTAATTTTTTTTCATCTGTGTTCGTCCTGTGGGCATTTGATTGAGGATAATTATCCTGGTTTTGATATTTTGTGTTCCAAAAAAAAAAGAGGATTAAAACTTTGACTGGTGGTACTCGGTTTGTTTGTGCTTTCCAATCCAATCTCTTCCAGTACCCCAATCACTGGTTTCAGAGAATCATTTTCCTCAAATGATCCCACGTGGAAAGACCCAGTAGTAGCTGTGTGTTTTCTGCTTGGCTCAAAATGGTATGTAAAGCTTTCCTTTCTGGCCCTGGGCATGTCTTGGAACACAACGCTGGAACACTGTGGTGGGCTATGATTTCACTGATTTATACTCTCTGAATTATGATGAATAAACAATAGGCCTCAGCTCAGCACTAACTGTATCTGAAGATGGGTAAATTCAAAACACAGCTGCATAGCCTTTTCCGAAATGGTATGGGTGAGCGTACGCTATCTAGTTAATCATTAGGAACTGAAAATAAAAAATGCCATTGATTCAACTGGTAGACAACACACTTTGTGACCAGAAACAATTAGATCACAATCGACTTCATGGGTTCTTTTGTATGAGAGGTCACTGGAAGATGAGGTCACTGGAAAGGGAAGACCCACCTTTGTCAAACTGAAGGAGTTGACTCCTATTATTCAGTTTTTTTCCCCTCATCATGTTAGTTTGCATCTCTGGAGCCTCCTCTCAGCAGATAAGCTTAAATGATTAAACTTTTTAAGAATAACAAACATTCAAAAATTTGTGCTCTAAGTGCAGTTTATGAGAACGCTTTATCCATTACAAATTTTGGCATTGTAAGGAGGGCTTGAGGTCACTGTTTATGTATTTACAAATTGAATAAAGTAATTCCTATGAAAATGGAAATACACCAAAAAAATGACATCATGATGAATCCTTTGAGTACTGCAAATCTGAGATCTCCGATCTTGCTTTATGCATGTTCTTCAAATTTTTAGCCTGATTGTGATGAGCAACCTTTAAGATTACAGGTGAAGATACAATATTTAAGAACTGAATGCACGCTTTGGCTGTCTGTCACATTAGCGCATCAGAAGAGGTGGATATTAAGTCCTCTGTTTGTCAACCCAATTTCCCAGCAGCACCATGATTGGACGGTGGGGGTGATAGTCTAACATTGTTCCAGACACATTTTGATTGTGATAAATGACTTATTTTGTCACCAATTTCCTGAAATTATCTGAAAATAGTGCAAGCCATGGCCATTGCTGTCGGGGGCCAATTTGGCAACCGCAAACATGAAGATAAAAGAGCCATTGAATGAAACATGTAGATATAACCCATTTTATTAACACAAAAGATGCAACTAAGTGGCATGTGGTAAGCTTATGTTCACAGCAAAACATTGATTAATGAAATTTCTCCAAGTGTTCTTGATGTGTTTTTGTTTATCTAATTTTCAAAATTCAGACTGTTTTCATCTTGATGAGTTGGACATTGTCATTTTGAGGAGCTGAACGCTGTTATTTAAAGCCAAACCAAATCAGTAATCAACAGCCTCAGCGAAGAGCTAATAACAGGGCAGGGCAGCAGCTAAGAGCTGATTGGTGTAATTGTTCCAGGTGTGTAGCTTTTATATAACCCAACAAAAATGACAAACCAATGGGCTATTTATAAATATTTAAGACTTTTTGTTGTCCCATACCAGCATTTTTTTTTAATAGTTTAGGCTCAAAATTTGAATAAGAGAAAAAGAAAATGTCTTTTGTGGCCAGCTCTGCTATATTTTGTATGTTTTAAAATTTTCATCCCCCAGCTTTTGAAAATTACAGACAGCTGGATTGGGAAAATCTCATTTGAATTTCGCTCAGTAACTTTGGTAAAATCCATTACTTATCAGGTTTGTGACCCATCGGTAAATCTTTAATCAGTGCTGGTGAGTCATCACTCTAGCTGCGAGGTCATATATCTTCACGGATCTTTGAATTCTACATAGGAGTGTTGTGGCCTTTGGAGACCTTCCTCTATGAGTCCTCATGATGCTATCAGTATGGATTCAACAAAGCTGGAATGAGTCAACTAACTGTAAGCTGGGCTGTACTGCAGGTGGGTTATATCACCATCCACGTGCAAATTCAAATACAGTCTCCAGGCTGTGGGGCAGCGATAGAACGTGATGGCGGCTGTTATCGAGACAGAATCCAGGAAATTGATTGTGTTGCTTCATCGCCTTTTGTATCAGACAGTCGTTCCATTGTTAGATTCCGGGACTAGAAAATGCTTTGTCAGAAAATGCCAGAATTCTGTGCACCCATACCAGCAAATACAGAGAGCACAATTCATTGGATAGAGACAAAATGACATATTTTTGCATAACTGAGTGTGAAGGGATGCAGTGAAAAAACTGGTGGGGTGGGCGGGCTGGGGGTGGGACTATGTACAAAAAGGGCTGTCATTTGTAAACATTTTAACTGATCTCAATGAAAACATTTCAATTAAAGCTGAACATCTACACTGCAAACTTGTAATTTTTTTTCTTTTCAAATGTTAAAAACCCCTTTGCGCAGATATAGATGCTGGTGTTCGTAAATTCCAAAATTTAATTCCTAAATAATTCTGTAATTGAATTTCCAAATGTTAAGCTTGACTGGAATAATTTTCCAGAGTCTCTGTGAACAAATTCTGAGTTATAAAGCCTAAAAAGACTCATGCATGACAGGAAAAAAATTGGCATGATTCTTATTCTGCTAAAGGGGTTAAATGGCAGAGAACAAAACCGAAATAAAAATTTAAAAGAAATAAATGATTAAATGTTTCACCGTCCACTGAATTATGGTGCTCACTGCACGAGGCTTGCTTTAGTATAAGAGCATTGTTGAAAGTCATCAATGTCAGGACATACTCTCTGGGCTGGAATGTTAGAGTAGATGATATGACTGTCAGTTATGGCTGAAATATGTTGATTCAGGGGTTTAATCCACATTTTAAATATCAGTCTCTCAAACATGGAATCTGTTATAAATTTGACCAGATGCTTTCCATAAACCATTTTGTTTTTATTCAGATTTCAAACAGGAGACTTACGTCAGATTTAACCATTTATTTTGAATGACATACAGTGCCGTGAAAAAGTATTTGCCCCATTCCTGATTTCTTTCTGTTTTTTTGCATATTTCTCACACTTAAATGTTTCAGATCATCAAACACATTCTTATATGTGACAGAGAGACCAGAGTAAATACAAAATGCAGTTTTTAAAGGACGATTTCATTAGTGAAGGGAAAAAAGCTATCCAAACCTACCTGGCCCTATGTGAAAAAGTAATTGCCCCCTGAACCAACAAAAACCTACCCTTGGCGACAACAACTGCAAACAAGCGTTTGCAATAACTGGCAATGAGTCTTTCCCCTTGCTGTAGAGGAATTTTGGCCCACTCTTCTTTGCAGAATTGTTTTAATTTAGCCACATTGGAGGTTTATGAGGCATGAACAGTCTGTTTAAGGTCATGCCACAGCATCTCAATTGGATTTAAGTACAGACTTTCACTAGGCCACTTCAAAACCTTAATTTTGTTTTTTTTAAGCCATTCAGCGGTGGACTTGCTGGTGTGTTTCGAATTATTGTCCTGCTACATAACCCAAGTGCACTTGAGCTTGAGTCACAAACTGATGGTCGGACATTCTCCTTCAGGATTCTCTGCTTGAGAGCAGAATTCATGGTTCTATCAATTACGGCAAGTCGTCCAGGTCCTGAAGTAGCAAAGCAGGCCTAAACCATCACACTACCACCACTATGTTTGACTGTTGGTATGATGTTCTTTTCATGAAATGCTGTGTTAGTTTTATGCCAGATGTATTGGGATGCACACCTTCCAAAAAGTTCAACTTTTGCCTCGTCAGTCCACAGAATATTTCCTCAAAAGTCTTGGGGATCATCAAGATGTTTTTTTGGCAAATGTGAGATGAGCCTTTGTGTTCTTTTTGGTCAGCAGTGGTTTTCGCCTTGGAACTCTCCCATGGATGCTATTTTTGCTCAGTCTCTTTATTATTATTGAATCCTGAACACTGACTTTAACTGAGGCAAGTAAGGCCTGCAGTTCTTTACATGTTGTTCTGGCTTCTTTTGCGACCTCCTGGATGAGTCATCGATGCGCTCTTGGAGTAATTTTGGTAGGCCGACCACTTCTGCGAAGGTTCACCAATGTTCTAAGTTTTCTTTATTTGTGGATAATGCCTCTCACCATGGCTCACTGGTGTCCCAAAGCCTTAGAAATGGCTCTGTAACCCCTTCCAGACTGATAGGTGTCAATTACTTTTTTTCTCACGGTGGCGCAGTGGTTAGCATTGCTGCCTCACAGCAAGAAGGTCGTGGGTTCGAATCCTGTCTGGGGCCTTTCTGTGTGGAGTTTGCATGTTCTCCCCGTGTTGCGTGGGTTTTCGCCGGGTACTCCGGTTTCCTCCCACAGTCCAAAGACATGCATATCAGGCTAATTGGAGACACATAGGTATGAGTATGAGTGTGAGAGCGAATGGTGTGTGAATGGTGTGTGCGCCCTGTGATGGATTGGCAAGCTGTTCGGGGTGGGTCCCTGCCTTTGCCCGTAGTCAGCTGGGATAGACTCCAGCTCGCCCCGTGACCCTAGTGAGGAATAAGTGGGTATAGAAAAGAGAATGTATAAAAGAAAAGAGAAAGGGTATAGAAAATGGATGGATGGAAAATGGATGGATGTGGCATTATGTATTGCTTCTTGAGATCTATTAGCCTACTTCACTTTGTCAGACAGGTTCTTTTTAGGTGATTTCTTGATTCAACAGGTCTGGCAGTAATCAGGCTTGAGTGTGGTTAGTGAAATTGAACGAAAAAATGTGGTTAATCACAGTTAAGTCATTATTGAACGGGGGCGATTATTTTTTCAAATGGGCGTGGGTTTGTTTGGATAGCTCTTTTCCCTTAATAAATGAAATAATTTAAGAACTGCATTTTGTATTTACTCTGGTTACCCCTGTCAAATATTAAGATTTGTTTGATGATATGAAACATTTAAGTGTGAAATATGCAAAAAAATAAGAAATCAGGAAGGGGGCAAATACTTTTTCAAGGCACTGTACGTTGTGCATTTGAATTCTGGAATAATCTGAGAAAGCATGACACAGGCACTCCAGGAGGTCACATTTTTTTCTAAATAATATAGGACCACAATGAAAAAAAAGAGGAAAATCCGACCTTTAATTCAAGTGCATTTATTCAGTGGGAAAAAAATCCCACATTAAGAAATAATTCTTTTACATCAAATCATGTGTGCCACAATTATTAGCACTCCTGATGTTAATACTTTGTATAACCCTCTTTGACCATTCCTCTTTGCACAATCTCACTAAATCATCCAGCGACCTGGGTCATCTCCTCTGCACTCTCCTCTTCAGCTCACAGGTTTTCAATGGGGTTGAGGTCTGCGGACTGAGATGGTCATGGGAGGAGCTTGATTCTATGTCTGGTGAACTATTTCTGTGTAGATTTGGCCACATGTTTATATTGCTGAAAGACCCAGTGACGACCCATCTTAAGCTTTCGGGCAGAAGCCACCAGATTTTGATTTAAAATGTCCTGGTATTTCAAAGCGTTCATGATGTCATGCACCCTAACAAGGTTCCCAGGGCCTCTGGAAGAGAATCAGGCCCACAGCATCACCGATCCTCCCCCATACTTCACAGTGGGCATGAGGTGCTTTTCTGCATACTCATCTTTTCTGTTCCGCCAGACCCACTTTTGTTGCCAAAAAGCTCTATCTTGGTCTCATCTGACCAAAGCACACGGTCCCAGTACCGCTTAGTGAACTCCAGACGTTTGCGTTTATGATTGTGAGTGAGGAAAGTTTTTTTCCGTGCATGCCTCCCAAACAGCTTCTTGGCATGTAGATAGCGCCTGATGGTTGTTTTGGAGACTTCGTGACCCCAAGATGCTACCATTTGTTGCAATTCTTTAACAGTGAGCTTTGGAGAACTTTTTATTTCTCTTACCATCCTCCTCACTCCTCACTTTTCTACAATTGTCAGCGAGAGAGTATGCTTCTGCAATAAAAATTGAATTTATTTTAAGGCTTTTAACGCATCATAACCAGGGGTGCCTATAATTATGGAGGGCACTGTAAGATTTTAATGTAATCAGGGATTCAAATTTAGGAATGAACATTCTTCTTAAAGAAACAACATGAATTTAATTATTGAATCTATATTTAGAAGTATGGTTGGCACCTCTGGGCGACAGTACTCTCATTTTGGAAACCATCACCTCCTAGGTATTCTATTGAAAGGAGAACAGGCAGGAATATGACTTTGCTCTCCGTCTAGGTGGTGCAGATTAATAATTCACAACACGTGCTACGTTCATAACAATGAATTAATATATACTTGAGAAATGCACTTTATCTCAGAGATAATTGAATGAGCCATTCTTTATTGCTTCCTGTTGAAATCACCCAAGGGCAATAAGAATCAGCTGAGGTCATGGAAGATTTCAATGTAGACGGTGTCCGACCTCAGCACCCAACCGAGGGGTCAATACCAATATTGCTCAGTTTTCCTCCTGAAACTTGAGGAGCTACAGTATATATGCTCTCCCTCTGCCTGAATCCCCTCCCAGTGTCAGACAACAGAACAAGTGATTTAACCCTTTTACCGCTGTGGGCAACTATTGTTGTCCAATGATGTAAGATATCAAAGTCAGGTGCTGTTGAAAACCAATCATGTGGCAACTTGTTTAAAAGAGCTCCCGCAGGGAAGCTCTTTTAAACAAGTTGCCACACATAGTAGGTTTTCAACAGCTCAGGATAACTAAATTTTTCATTCCTTGAAAATGTATTTGGCACGGAAGGAGTCCAATGTTATAGCGCATTTTGATCTTGTGTTCAGTTCCTAAGACTGCCGGCTCAAAACTGACTAGCATGAATTATAATACCACGACCATCTCCAGTACATCCATCCAATTGACTTCATATTTGTTCATTGTTAGCCACATTAACCCAATGATTTCAAATTACCTCCACACCTCATGCTGGTAAAAAAGTACCAGTATTGCTTGTCTAAGTTTGAGGACTCTGGGTAAATTTGGCCTAGTGAAATGGTCTTATTTCCTTAAATAGTCCTTAAGATGTTTGGGCCATGATATGATAGGATGGACATTTCTCATTTAGGCATCAGGATAGCGGCTGTACATCAAAGCCAGTGGCGGCTAAGTGAAACTGTGCCGGAGTGCCTCACCTTTGACTTGTATGTTTGGGTAAGGTGAGGCTTTTCACACACTTGAGCGCCAGACGGATATGAGGCAATGAAGGAGCAGTTGACACAAAGGACTTATGAGACTCCAGCTGCAGTTCGCACCCATATGCAGGCAGAGTCACCCTTCAGTTCCATGTACATTGACCTTGAGTGGGAAAATGATGTCACCATAAGGAGAGCCAGTCAAACCAATGTACCCACAGCTGTCATTTGAGTCAATAAAACGGCTCGGCCCAAAACTACTTAGCGGTAACTGTGTGGTGTCCGCATCGCACTCCCTCATGTCCAAATACAGGCGGGCATGAATACTCCCTCAAATAAAAATATTGATATTTCAGCTGTGTGGGTCAGAGTAGAGATTAACTATTTAGGTCACCCTGGATTTTTATTTAGGTTCAATAGATTGTGATGGTATGTCATGTTCTTTCAAGAGATGTCAGAATTGATTTTCAGGGTGAGAACTGTTGATGTGTGTCCTAAAATGTGAAAAAGTTTTGTTAAGATAGGGATCAGATGGAAAGTAATCTTGATAAGAATCGATCTCCCAAGAGTGAAATTTCTGTGGGGTTGTGTGTGTGCCTGTGTATATGTGTGTGTGTGTGCGTGTGTGTGCTCGCACACCTTTGCATCCACCATAGATTGTCTACCAAACTTTCACAAGCACCAACTGTCATGCAAAGTAAGACCATTGACACAGCGCTGTGTTATTTTAGCCTGACTTATAGCGGCGTCCTTATACTCCCCAAATCCTCTGAAAAATGTACTTTTCTGTCACTGAGATTCCCAAGAACACTTCATGGATAAAACTCTTTCCCATTACGGCACAAATATACAGGAAGAGGGTATTCATTCTTTTTGAGCATGTCTGGAACCACCTTTAATGTCTTTCTCGCTCCTCTCCTTCTTTAGCGAAACTTCAGGCAGCCATGTTAAATATCCATATTTGTTGTTGACACAGAGCAACATAATCTTGCCTTTTGCAAGTGGTAGATTCCTCTCCCACTGCCCCCAGCTTTCTATTAGGGCCAGTATTGTTTTTTAAATCGATATCTGTGTATTTAATGTAGTCGGTTATGAACTGCAAATATACACAGTCATGGCTCCTTTAACAAAGAGCAAATATCAACATACAGATGCATGCAAATCCTAGGATGGGTCTCCGCGCTAATAGCGTATCTTCTGTTTGGCGACGGGGACGGGACAGCAGTGTGAACTGGAGACTTGCCGTCTGGCACAGACACTTTCTTTTTATATTTGTCCATAAAATGCCGATTTCCCACCAGATGTCTACTGGTTGTCAAATCAGTGGTTTAAATCGCTGCCAAATGGACACTCGGTGAATAACGGCTTTAATTCTCTGATTTTAGCCACGTCGAGATGAGCGTTTATGCAATAGCAGCTGGTGCCATCAAGGTAATAACTACCGCGGATACAGAATTAAAAAGACTGGACCCCCCCCCCCACACACACACACACACACACACTCCTCATTGATGGCACGAGTAGAATGTACGCAAGATGGGCAGCCATGTTGTAATGGGCCAGAAAATAAATCTGCAATTTAAAAATGCTTCAATTTAATCAGGGCTTTAAAATAACACAAAAAAAAGAAGAAGAAGAAGAAACAGGCATACCTGCAGCCTGCAGTCAGTGGTCAGTGCCTCTTGTGCTCGTTCATAATGCCAAATTGGGAAAGAACTAGGACAGGGATTTTACATGTAGATGGAAGTTTCAACTGTATTTCTTTCCCCCATACTTGTGATGAACGCAAACACTGGCGTCCACTCTTCAGGCCGTTTGTCGAAAACAGGATGTTCATTCAAAGAGCAATGAAGTGGGCAAGCTTTGGTCCCATTGGCATGAGGCCGTGGCAGCTGTGTTGCCCACACAATGGCACTGTCGCCAGATTTCGCAGTCACCTCATTGATCATTCGATTGCCACTGAATCACACGGACTGCTGGTTTTCCCACCTCCTTTTCCAGGTTATAATAATTACAATGACTCGAGGGGCATCTAATGAGCTCAAAAACACGCAGGGCACATGCCAGTCATCCAGGATGAGCAGAGAGCCCTCAGTGGGCAGGGGCCCGGGCTGAGATTAAAAAATGTGCACATACACTGTCGCTGTGGAATTGTCTGTGCCATGATGGCATAACACTACACTGTTGAGTGTTGAAGCCCATTTCAGTTAATACAACAATTGGCAATATTATATCATTTTTAAGTGCGCGCAACTCAGCACAAGCATCAAACATTAGGTAAAAAAAGGGACATTTTAATTTTTGGGTGACAAAGTAGTGTGAAACCCTGTAAATGCAAACATTGTTATTAACAAAATTCTTGCAGATTACTGCCATCGGAAATTGTGCCATTGTTTCCCGAGCAAGAATCACTGAAACAGCTTTCTCTCTGCACCATTTTTATTGGTATTTAAGACATTTGTAAAAGCTATGAAGTGCAGTGTCAATTTCTTATGACTTTACATTCGCCAAAGCCGAAATTGTATAAACTTTACAAGAACTAAATGTGCAGTAGTCAAAACTATTTCCAGTGCTGAGATACTGCCTGTTAAATAAAATTAAAAAAAAGGAAATAAAAGTGTTTCAGGACTTGGCCTTGGATACTAGCAGATTCATGAATTAACCTTCCATTTTGCCGTTGCTGCATTTACAGTAGGACATATTGCTTTAAAACCCTTGATTTATTTATTCTTTTGCTTAATTTTAAAGTTGTTAAACCCTTCCTCTATCTCTTTGAAAATGTCCCTCTCTCAGCCAAGATACAGTTGGTCAGGCAGCCTTTGGTATCTACAGAAACTCCACAGTCTGGAGTTCACCAGGCTCAGCTTTCAGAATGACTTTTCCACCTGGGCTGTTGTTACCGGAAGAACTGCTTTTATGAATATTCTAAACAAAATTTTGATTTTTATATCTTTTAGTTTGCCTATATCACTGAATTTATTTCCTCCTCATACAAATTAATGGCCTAAAAAGTTGGCCTTCCCAGCCACCTTGCTGTGTCTCATTCTGATCTTTCATAACCCAGAAAGAAAGAGATACAGTCCCCAAAGCTGCCTGCTTTCTCAGTTTGTAAGTCCCGTCCTCTTATCGTTGTTGGCATTACTTTCAGTACTTAAGTGAGATGGAAGTTGATTTTTAGACCTAACAGTGCCTTAAAATCTGGCAAAATTACTGGCAAAAATAGCCTACCAGGCAAGGTCACCGCAACTAGCAGGCAAAGTCATCAAAAATTGCAATTCTTTTTTTTAGTTTCAACACAAGCAAATGAGAGGCTGAACTGAAATGTAATGAAGTTCAAGCTAGCAAACTAGCATACCATAGCTTAAGCTCAAACTGCATTCAGCCGCTAACTAGCAACCATTTATTTACTTATTACAAACAGCACTTTTTGCACATTTTAACAGCTTCGCTAACTAAAAAAAGTTCACCAAATAGCTAAAATAAAGGAATTCAAGCAGACCACAAAAAATATCACATTCAGCTAACTTGTTCTGTTTAGTTTAACACAACTGATAGTAAATAGGCACATTTTAATTCAACTTAATATGCAGCTAGATATTATTAACTCACTTATTTTGCTCTCCAGCAGCTACAGAATAACAGTTGACCCACTCCAGTGACATTACCGCTTTATGTAAAAGTGAAACTAACACTCAGTTAGAGTATTCTGTGGTGTTTGTTTGAAATTGCGTGCTACTATATAATTTGTCAAAGATTTGGAATTTGAATTTCAATTGGCCTAGTAGTACACAAGAGTAAGAAATGGTTTACTTTGGAAATTTGGAACACTTCTTGCGTTATAAGGGGTCATATTATGCTTTTTACAGTTTTCCTTTTCCTTTTGGTTGTTTGGCCTATATAGTTTTTTATGCATGTAAAACATCTGCAAAGTGACAAACCCAAAAGTCCACACCACAGGGAATTATCCGCCCTGTCAGAAAACACTGCTTCCGAACTGCCTGAAATGCTTTGCATATAGTCCAACCTTTTTTTCCATTACATGTCCATGTCACAATGTAACACACATTTACATAACGCCAAAATAGCGGCTAGTTTGACAAGCTCTCAAACAAAGCAAGGGAAAGCGGAGGCTAGAAAGAGTTTGGCTAGTGCATACAGCCATGTCGAGAAGATGCAGATTCCTTCAAATGTAAAGGAAAATTTTCTACGTATGGAGTTCAAAAGGAAAATGAAGTGAAGAATCAGTGATTAAAATTACGAATAAATTTTTTTCCTCTTCTCCTCAGCAGTAAAATCCAACCTTTTATTGTTCCCTTCATTTTTCTGAGCTCGGCTTCCTGAACTACAATTTGTCAATCATCAGAGAGAGGGCTTTCGTGGAGATGGGTGTTACACAAACAACTTTTTCAGCAGTAACTTATTGATTTTTGACCTTAAACAAACGTTTCAAAATAGACCTCAAAAATGAGAAAATTTTATTAGGAAATGGGCATAATTTGACCCTTATAAACATATGGAAGAGGGTATAGCTCTTACAGTATCAAAGTTTCGGCGCATCATCGACTAGAAGAATAATTCCACAAACTTGGTCCCGGGGACCCCGTGTGAGTGCTGGTTTTTGGTCCAACTACAATTGCAATCATGGGATTTTAATAGCTGATAATTTGTCCTCATTAGTTGCATTTTGTGATTAGAGCAGGTATTTACCGTCTAAAGCCACATTTCGACGGATATGTCCACAAGAGCCACGAAGAATAAACTTTGAAAATATAATGTTTATTTTTTATACTGCAAGCAATTTCACAAATCAGCATTTTTAAGCAGATCAAAGCAGACAGACAGAAAATCAGTAGGCTCCAAATTTAGTTGTTGAACACAGGTTTTTAGAATACATTCAAAATAGTTTGCTTGAAAATAATACGATAAACATGACACAAAACAAGTTTGACTCCTTTGGCTTGCCGAAAAATGCAGTTGTATTAAATAAGCCATGGATTTTATTTTTTTTTTTTGTGGCATATAGATGAGAATTAGCCAAAATGCGGCTTAAGGTGATACATAACCACTTTAAGCATGCAGTCAATGCACCCAATTAATAAACAGTTTAAATCCTATGATAACAATTGTGGTTTGAATAAAAAAAGCATACACAGGAGGCCCCAGGAGCTCTGAACGAGAATGACAATTTATATTAAAAAAAGTTGAAGGGGCACTTCTGACGAACGAAGGGCAAAGGGCAAGAGCTCAAGCCCCCAGAGCTCCCCCCCTCTGCACGTCTCTGCAGTGACCCCCAGATGACAGGGAATGCATTAAAAAAGCTGATTTCATTTCACGACCAGCAAAGCTGCCCTTCCTGGCTTGCGAGTGGCACCATTGTTATCCAGGGATCCACAGAAATAACCCGCAAGATCTTTTGTTTTTTTTTTTTTTTTTAATTTAAGCAGCATATGTTTCACACAGTAGTGCGACTCGGAGGAAGTGCACGCGTGGTGATAATATCCGGACAGGAGCGCGAGCAGCAGTGAGGAGCGACGGCGCCTTTTGCGCTTCGCTACTAATTTTTTTTCCCCCGCGCCACATGTCCCTCGTTCACGCGCTGTCTTTTAGAGCCTCTAAACAAAGCTGTGTTTTATTTATTTCTTAACGTAGTTTGGAGGAATAAATGCTATTCGACCTTTTCCGTTACTGCTCCAGTTATTAATCCCTTAAACTCTACTTTTTCCCTTAAGTAGGTTCAAAGTCAGTAAAAGCATTTTTTTTTATAGTGAAGGATGTCACATTCATACGCTTGCACTGTAGCGACATCACACTCATACTGAGAGAAATAATCAAACCCAGGACACCGTGTTTTTATGGTCACAGCATTACACCGAATGAAAAATATCTAAATCATTAAAATAATTTATACAATTTCCCTGTTATTCAGTTGGACATATTTGGGATCATTGGAAACCTTGGGATCACCTCTAGTATTCAACATAGGCCTGAAGTTCCTCAGGTTTAAAGACAGCAGCTGCATTTGAAGGACCCATATATGGTTTCTTAGGTTTTATGGGGTTAATTTGGGAAAGGCACAAAGAGTCCAAGCACAGCCAGTAACTGGTGAAAAATTAATTCCCTGACTAAACATTAATTATGGGTTTCGCAAGTGTTGAAAAGTTTTGCCCGCGCTAAAGTTCTTAGTAAATCTAGCCCAGGCTCTCTTCCAAACAATATGCGCCAAACTACTGATTCTTTTCACTTCGCAGCCCACCAGCCGTCATTGCATTTAAGAACATTTTGTGGGTGGCCGATGTCAGTCCCAAGTGTCATATTGACCAGATGGGGCGCTATTGCTGTTGGTGAGGCATTAAAAAAAATCTGAATCATCCAAAAGTTCAATTGTGATTGAAACTCTGTCATCCTGTGCTGAAAAATGTAAAACGGTATCAACTGCTGATGTTGTGATTGGGGACAAGAACATGAGTCATGGGAAGCTCTGCTCTGAGTTAGAAAAATGACTAAATTTAATTTTGTCCGCTGTAATTCTAATGGGGCATCACATACGGTACCTCTTATAGAAAGGAGGGTGGAGAATGGGGTGGAGATGGTATGAGGTCAACATAGACTCATTCAATTATTACATTTTGTGATGATGATGCTGGGAGAGAGTCATTTTGGCAGGGGAGTGCAATACCTGTCAATCAGCACACTCCATTTTCCAGAACTCTGTTTCTATTTTGGCTGGTGCCAGACTGGCCAAAGAATAACGCAATGTGCTCTAGAAAAGCCATGTGACTTCCTCCGCCATTTATGCAACAGGAGTTGGAGAATATACATTTTCGCCTAAATTTGAGGAAAAATATTTGGTGAGAAGTGCAGAGCTGAAAACTTGGGTTATGTTCAAATGTTCTGGTGACTTTTTGGTCATTTTGACAGTATTTACTTATAATTTGTGAGTGAAGAGTGACTCATTTTGGTTGAATATTATAACTCAATACTGATAAGCCATAACTATAACTTCTTTCACACATATTTTGTAATATCAGAAAGATTCATAATTATTTTTTGTAGACTATTATGTCTGCAGTAAGTCCCTTTTGCTGTTGTTTCAAACAAGTTTCATCTCTCTATAATTTGATATTATATACGTTATAATATAATATAATATAATATAATATAATAATGGATTTGCCAAAATCTCTCAACATAACACCACCATTTCCAGCATTACCTTCAGAGGCAGCTGCTGTTACAGTTCTGAGAGTGCATTGGTGTTGACCTTGTATGTGACATGGATGGTACAGTATGAACAGGGGGGTGAGTTTCCCTTGACAGGAATGCAGGTTGTTCAGCCCTATACCCAGGCAGCTTTTGCCCTACACACTGGCAGCTTTGCCCTCACTAAGACAGCATCTCCTCCACCCTCTTTAAAGTCTGCTCTGTGACTTAACAGGTGCTACATGCTACACCTTTCAAGCCAGACACAACATCTCTTTGTTCTTTATTTTGGCGATTGCCGTGGGGTGCAGAAAGCAGACACGCTTTAACCTTGAATTATTGAACCAGTTTTTTTTTTTTCTTTTTTGCCATTTCCCTCTTTCTTAAGAATTTTCCCAGGATGGTCTGGATAAAGCGACACTTCCTGTCAGCCATGGTCATCTCTCGATTATGGATGGAATCATAGGGTGGTGGTTACCAAAAACACATGCGCATGCGCAGCACAGCTAACGCTTTTGACCAGTGTTTTGTGAACAAAAATGATCCAAGCATCAAAAAAAAATAAAAAAATAAATTTATATATATAGATGTTAGTGCTAAATAGATAATAGATGGATAAATAGATAGATGTCACTATTGATTCAATTTATATGCTGTAAATTATTTAGCACGAGAAGCTATTGAATGTATTGCCAAGCAAAGACAGAAATGTAAAACAGTTGGCTATTAAGCCTTTAAGTCATTTGCACAATCTGACGTGACCCCCACCTTATATGAATACATTTCTGTTTTGCTATTGGCTGTAATTAGCCGCCGTATAATTAGCTGATTATTGCCAGCAAAATCCATGGATAAGACAGTTAATATTTGATGAATGATATCTTGTTTTGAAACCTGAGTAAACAGTGGATAGAGAACTACTGATAGAGTGAGAGAAAAAGGGCAAAATGGATACATAGAAAAGGATAGAGTGAGAAAAAGCAAGATAGAAGGAGAGAAACAGAGAGACGGGCGCACAAAAACTGAACTGAACTGAATTTTGCATTTCGACAGCGGCTTTGCATAAATACTCACAGTGCTTTACAGTCATGTGGGGTAATCTCATCTCACCACCAGAAAGAAACAGAGCAGGAGAAAGCAAGATTAATGGAAGGGGAGAGAGGGCGAGTGAGAGAGAGAGAGAGAGAGAGTGCACTTGGGGCAGTGTGTCAGCACTCTCTCAAGCCAATAAAAAACCTTTATAAAGAAGGGCTAATCATTCTGCTGGACTGGAGGTCTTTTATGGCAGTGTCCTCACCTGGGGCTTCATTCTAGTCCCGACTCCCTCCTATCTTCTCCCATTTAATCTCTACACTCTCACCGTCACCATCAGGCCTTTCACCCCACACGAGTGTGCAGTGATGCCACTCAGCTCCCCAGCACTAAGGCAGACAATTTTCTTTATTTCACCAGGTAAAAATCTACTGAGATTAAAAAAAAAAAATCTCTGTTTCAATGGTGACCTGGCCAGGAGGGCAGCAAGGCTGAACATTGATAACGTGCTGATTACAAACACAAAAATATAAAACAATACATTAGGGGGAGGGGAAAGAAAAAATAAGCTGCAGGCGTGTTAACCAGGAAGTCACAGGGATTTGACCAAAGCCTGTTCTCATTCACTGGATGCGGGAGAGGATGTTTACTATCATAAAGTCTGGGGGCGAGTTATCAAAGAGGGGTGGTAAAAGATGCTGCGTCGGAAACACGGAGGTGCCCTCCGCGGCGGCGTGCTTATGAGAGATGAACGCGACGAAAGAAGCCATTACCGTCTCTGCTTCTACAGCATATGCTGCATCTTTCTGACGTTCAGTGATAAGTCTGGCAGCTGGTAGTAATAAAAAATGATATTTTACAGCCACTGGCTCAGCCTTGAAAAGCAATAATCCAGCCAATCTTGCTGTTGCCATATTCATAATTGAAAGAGAAAATAGGATTTAGCACTAAATGAGCTAAGAGCTTGAACATACTCGCCTAATACACACAGTATTATCATGTTTCCTTGTTCAGCAGGGTGGGCGATGGTGCTTGTTGTTGGAACGATTTGGTGCGCAACTGACTGGCGTTAGCCGTGTTTGTACCTGAACTGCATTAATATAGGGATGTCTAGTCATTAGATTTTAATGAAGTTATTTAACGCAGGTTAGTGAAATAGACCACACCTAAAACGCTACACTATTAGTCCAAGTTCAAATCAACAAGCCAATTCATACTGCCTTCATTCTGCATTCCTGGTTTGTCTCGTTCGATGTCCCTCCCTCCCTTTCTTTTCTCTTCTTCTCTTACCCTGTCACTCTACAGGAACCCCAGGGGACTCGAAACAGCCTTCATGACTTCAAGAAGAGACTGAGTCTCATCGCCTCGGGCTTCCCTGCTCCCAGCGACGGTCTGCATTGACTCAACTCCATCCCATCTGATATAATTCAATAAATATCGTAAACTACTATTTTAGGTGTGGTCTGGAATTTGCAAATCTGTTTTGCATTGAGCGACTGCGTGATTGGCAAACAGATGATGACATCAGGGTTACTTGTGATCTGCGTATGGATGGCTATTCGTGTGCAGCCTGCGAGTGCGCCTTGTGTGCCCCTCTCTATTGAAAGTGAGGCAATTGTTCTGATTCTCTGGACCAACAGAGATAATTTTTCCAAGACGGTTTGAAAACCTAGAGTGACATAGCCCGTGGCCTTCACTCGGTTCAGGCATTATTATGTGGTTATTTTATTCTGTGTGGGTTTTGAAGTGCAGTAGATTGCCACTGCCTTCAACCTCCAACCTTCTGCGAAGCCTCAATATATTTCAAAAGTCTGAACTTTGTTGAAAAGAACATTGTTGAGACAAAAACTGCAATCTGTTGGTACTATATAGTCTCAAGATGAAAGATCGAATCAAAAACAAAAGTAGAAAGTAATATGGAATCATACAGGAGATGTCAATGTTTGTCCTCCGGTCTGCTGTCCTGCATTAGATTGTATAGGGCTATATCTAGGGGCAGTGATTATAAAGTGTACTGTATTGTCATCAACATGAAAACGATTGTTTGTAATGGATGTATCTGACAATTGTAAGAATAAACCAATCCTGAATCAGCCAGTAAAAATGGTCTTGATTTGCTGCTTTCTATCAGAAAGTTTCATATCAGCTCATAAATGTGATCATAGCCTGAATGCAGTGCCTTATGTTTGAAAATATGCTTAAGCACAAGAGCCTGTATCTGGGTTGGGTATGTTACCTAAATAGGATTTAGGCTGCCCAAGCTGTGACTGACAAACACAGGCTGAGCTCAACAGTAATAATGAACACAAAAGAAAGAGCACTGTAGAACACAAACAATCGATAAAACCGCAAGATAGCCGTTCCAAGCATTGCAAATTTTGAATGACAGATTTCAGGACAGCAGCTGTTTTACTGCGGGTAATTTGAGTGACGTTTGACCCAGCGTTGCACTGCCTAACTAGGCCTGACTCCACACCTGGAGGCAGGAACCTGGAACATTTGACACCCTGAGGTTAGCTTGACGAAGAGGATTCATTTCTCGGGTGAGCACGAGGACCGAATATTGCGTTATTATGGACACTGTGATTATGGACAGCTGGGCTGTAGAGTATTCTCCCAGTAAACATGTTAAGGCATGTTGCCTTCACACCTGTACCTGCTGCCAAAGCCTCTGGCCCATAAAGGGAGCAGGTGGCTGGTTGTCTCCAGGAGAGAGTGAGAGGCCCTCATGGCAACAGTCCATCTGAATCCAAAAAATCCTTTTTGACTTGGTGAGAATAATTCCTTTGATATGTAGGTATTTCCCTTGTGTACACTCCCATCTCCAGGGTTACCAACTGAAAGCCTGAATCTGGTTGGCCCAAAGCCTGCTGAACAAGCTTAAGAAACAACAGCTATGGAAAAGTTTTCTTACACTGTCATGGGGGACACTAAAATCCTACGCTTGAAGGCTTGTTGAGGATGTGTCCTTTGGTGGGTCGCTATTTGCCTGAATTGCTCTCAAAGGTAAGAAGAAGTGTGAGATAGTGTGTCCTGTAGAATGAGCTGGGCTCTCTCATGAAAAAACAGTACAGGAAATGCTTTCTTTCAAAGTATCAAAGGGGGCCGCTAAATGTTCTAAAAATGCGTTGGTTGTCATTTTCTCTCTGTGGTAGATTTTTAAGCCGCTCACCTTTGCTCTCAAGCATTGGCTGCATATTGGCAGCTAACCAAGAAGGCTCATTCAGGGTTATGGATAAAATGTCTTTGCGCTCTTGTGCCAGTGTTTGCATTCAATGCATTAATGCTCAGCCATGTCATTTGGCTTTCGCTTTATACCGCAGTAAGTTTATAACAGGAGACTGAGTTTTCTCTAATGGGGCTCCATAATATCATAGCACTTTATTAATCTACCAGGAAAAATTAAGTTGCAGCAGTAAAACTGGGGGAAAACCACCATTAAAGAGCGCAAATGTTGAGAAATGTTAGGCCATTGAGGCCTATACCCAACACGTTTTGGGCAGAATAGCTACTCCCTTGCTGGACGTCAGTGTTTTTTGTTCATCTGGCCTTCAGTCTAATAAGACCCCCAACACAAGTGCTATTGAAAGATGGAGCAGAATGCAGATTGTGTGAGAGTTAGACCTGTTTTTCTCCTGATGGGTCCAACTTGGGCGGGATCAGGCTTTGGGGTTTTACAGCCATCAAGAGAAGGACATCTTTTGATTGAATTTAGGGTAACATCACTTTCTGGTTGAACACTGTTCAACCAAATTCACACATTTGTCTTTGATATGCTGTATGTACAAAACATTGCTCAGTTTTTTTCAGACTGTACTGTTCCTATATTCTCATTTTGACTTTAAAGAAACAGGTTTCTGAGGATTATTTATTTGTAAGGTTTTCAAATACTAACTGCCAGCTGGTCCATAAATTTGGCCTCCAGCTCGCTCTACAAGCAGAAACAGCTTTGACCTGCCATTGCCCAATTATGACCCCTAACTAACCAGCTTTGACTCGCTGAAAGTGTTGAACGCAACTTGCTGAGAATGACCGTTTATCCTGATTGTGTCTGAATTTTTATCCTGGCTTCTGGAAAGACGGCCAATGAAGACTGCGCAGTCAAAGCAAAAAAAAAAAAAAACCCACAAATAAAAGTATCAAAAAAGTCAGTGGAATGTCTTTTCATGCTGGCGTTCGTTTGATCGGGCTATTTTTTTTTTTTTTAAAAAGACGTGGTTTAAAATGTAATTCCCCTTTTCGTGTGATTTGATATTGTCTGTTGCTTACTTGATGTATGGTACATTGTCAGGCTGGTTATTACTGCAGAAACTCCCACACAGTCTGCTGCTCTCAGGATGAAACCCTTAGCTTGTTTACATTTGTAATTAATTGCTATGAAGAAAATAAATTGTTATCAGCTTGTGGTGTGTTGCTCTTAAAGTTTCCCACAGTTCGAATCGCTCTTTAGTCTCCATCAATCACACATTTAGGACCCATTTGAAAGTCACACTGTGAAGATGCCAGCACAAGTGTACAGCAGCCTTATCCAAAACCACTGAAGTTGTTGTAGACTTCCTCGTATAAGTTTTTTAGAGTCCAAAACAGCAAAACATGACGATAAAATTATTCCATACGGTTCCAGCTTGATAATCCTGAAGCCGACCAATCATACTGTGACTGGAAAAAACCTGTATTACACCACTATAAAGTGCAAGTCTTCACGCTCCGCTTGACGAGAACTTGCGACTCATCCAATTATTTTCACAGCCATACACATAGGCGTATTTCACTGATTTAAAGAGCTCTCCTCAAGTGATTTATTATGAGAACCGCATACTTAGACTCCCCAATTTACAGACGCAAATTTGATACAGAAGAGGATCGACAGTTTTTTTTGCGCAGCTGCTTTTATTCAAACCAGAATGTATAGATGAGGAACTCAGAGTGTGACTGACCATGAAAGCTTAAACTTTCCTGAAAGTTCTTTGAAAACAATAGCCGCAGTGAAGATTTCCGCTAAATAACGGTATAAAACGGATGTTTCTCCTAACACTGTGCAGTCGTTTGAGTTCAGGCGACTTGGATGGTACTGCAGGAGCTGTATGGATTACATTGTAATTTTATGGTCATTTTCGGCTGTTTTTTGGACTTTAAAGTACTCTGATGTAAAAGTCCTCAACAAAGTCTGTTGATTCAGAAAAGGCTGCTATGAAGTCATGCTGGCATCCCTTGACTTTTATGAGCTGACTAACTTCACCCATGTTTCATCTGGGATGGGGGTGAGAGGATAATAACAGAATTGTCATTTTTGGTGAGTTGTTCCTATTATACTTAGAATTATTTGGGAAACTAGCATCAGGCCAGTGGGCCTACTTGTCATCATTGAGATAATTCACTCTCCCATCCCTAAAACATGGATTTAATAAATTCAGATCCACATTGCCTGAACAGTAAAAGAAAGTCGCTTTGGGCCTGAGCTAGAGAGATTTTTGCGGTCTTGAGTCAGGGCTTTTTGTTTTATTTTGTGAGGCTGTTTAGGGCTAAGATGCCTTAGAGCATTTTGGTGTCATGTAAATTTCTTTATATCCGATATTGTTCTATAGATCCCTGTTAATCCACTGCTGATTGCAATTGGAGAGAAAGCCTACCAGTGTGGAGAGTAGAAGGTTATGTTTAGAAATGTCGGTCATTTTAGCTCGCTGCCATTTTTATTGAACATTTTTATTTTGGCATTTTAGACAGCGGCCAGCGTTGACGAGCAGAAATCTGAATCTTACAGAGAGTACTCAGCCAGGTTTTATGACGTTGGTCAGTTTTTGGAACTCTGCCACCTTTGAAGATAATTTTAGGGCGTTTTTAAAGACCGGACAATGCTGACACGCGGACAGGATGGGTTTGCCGAAAAAGGAAAAAGAACTGTGGATGGGTGGAGGTTTGCCTGGGCGTGGAGAGTTGATAGCCTCTGTGATCTCTCTCTCTGCAGAGTTCAAAGCAAGTGCAGTGGATTGAGTCTCCTGAGGACCATTGCGAGACCTCTATTTAGGCCTGTCTTTACCTGCATTATCCAGGACAAATTCTCACCAGGTTGTGTGAATTCCATTCTTCATGGGGCCATCGCTGATTTCTGTGGCCATTGCATTGGACTGAAGGAGGTGCCGTGGGTTTCAGGTGAAGGATGCACAGCGGATCAGCTATTCCTGATTGGGGAAGAATAACTGTACCAATAGTTCTTGGCTGGTTTGCCCTATTCAAAATGGGGGATGAACTCTGCAATAGTTCTGATTGCTTTGGACTTTCCGAAGTTATGGATTACTGTGGTTAATTAATTCAGATTTTTAGCCTGCGGATGTCATTGCAAAAGTTGTCTGAGTCTATATGTTGAGTATAACGGATTATCTGGGAGTTAGAACAGTTTGAGGACGGCCTAAGTAGTTTTTCCCTACATGGAACAATACTGAAACACATTGATCTTACATGTTATATTTGAATATTCTTGCGTAGAACTTTGCAGATAAATGCTCAATGAATATATTGTGCACAAATGTTATTTAATGCGTAGTAGCTAGTTCTCGCCAATATTCTCAAGTTTGTCGAGTGCATGTCATATTTAAACTCTCTATATTCGCCTTTTTCACCCATTTGACTCACGTTACTCAGCACCGTAATGTATTTCTTAGTAGTGCCATGTATTTCAGGACAGCAATATGTTTCACAATCCCATGCTTTTGACAGAGATGAATTTCACAGATTCATACGATTGTCTGGTGATGTCAGGACTCAGGTTGGGTCTTGACAGCAGCCCAGCACATGTGAAGTCAAAAATGCAGATTTATTGAAGCAGACAAGAGTGCAGGTAGGGGGTACCCAAAACACAGCGAGGCAAGAAGTCTAAAATGAGGTAGAGTTTGTGAGCAGAAAGAGTGCAGACAAACAAATCTGAAGTGACAGGCAGAGTCAGAATTGCAGGGACTGGCAATGCTTTGCAGACATAATAAGTCTCAAAATCACCTATAAAAAAAACACAGGGAAAACCCTGAGATGAACTGACAAACTGAAGGTTAAAAGCTGAAGATACGAGCTCATCAGATGCTGCAAAAATCCCCTGCCAAAAAAGGGTCTCCATCAACAAAACATTCAAAAGGCACGAGGCACGAGTTATCCAGATAAGACCAAACTACGTGAGAAATTTCGTAAGTCCACTGTGAACAGTGTCGTGATCTGCCCAGGAAACGAATCCGGACAGACGCACAAATGCGCACAGCCTAAATCAATAGTCCCCTGACCTACCCTTTAGTGGGGTACTATTAAAGGCCGTGAGTACTGAAATAATGAGGCACAGGCGAGTGGAGATGCAAAGGCTAGTAGTGGGTGTGGTTACAGATTAGTCCAATCAGTTTTGGGCAAAAAGAATGACTAGATATGCATGCTAGAAACTGAACTAAAAAAAAAAAGAGAGAGGATATTCTCACAAACAGGAAATAAAAACTGAGAGAATCAGGTGCCTGTCCTGACAGATAAAACTTTGTATACTGCTTTATGACTTCAATACAGCTGCTATCAACTCATAAAAGTAGTCCACAAACACGATAACTTCACTTTCACACGGACCGACACTGATGACCAAGTTCCAATCTTTATAAAAATCAAACCGCATATTGATATTCAAATTGTGTCATCCAAGGTTTAACTCTCCATTTGAGGAGCACACACAAAAATAAATATTTTTCCAATCTTTTCTGTGACCTTCTAACAGCTAGCGTTTCACTTGTGGATGGCTATGTTCTTTGGCTGTGCGTTGCAAGGATACAATATTCAATGAGTCAAGTGCTTACAGCAATGTAAAGTCAAAGATTTCAGTTTGACCAAAATCCGTAGCAGTTGAGGCTAATGTCCTAACCCATTACATTATGGTACAAGAAGGTGCCATTCACGCAGCTATAAAAGGACATGTTTTCTCCAGCTTTAGGCATTCAGTCAATTTGTAAAGTGCTTACTTCATAGCTGCGTGAAGTAATTAAGGCCATCTGAACAGGACTATCAGGGTGAGCAGTCAGGGATATGAAAAGTCTTACCAGACAAATATAGCCCTTGGCAGCAACAGATTCAATTAACCTAGAGCGCTGTGAGCTATTTCAACTTCATTTAACAAGTGTCATACCTCACCAAGTGCTTCATTCATTTGTAAAGTCATTTCAGTAAGGTGAAAAGGCCATAGTTTAACCACAGTTGGTTTTAAATTAAAGCTAAGACATTTAACAAACAATGCCAAGCCAGAGTTCACGCTAATGTTAACTTCTGCAGCAGTCCTCTGGGCATCCATTAAGTGCTCACATGCCCATCACCAGGAACCATGTTTAGCACATCAATGAAACTGCACTTCTCAATTTGCCATTGTTTTTGGTCTGCATTTCGAACCTTGTAGGGAATATTGCACATTGATCGAGACACTTTGGTTCGCATTATTAGACACCGTGGAGATTTGTTTACAAACATTCTATTTTGTGTTTCCGAGTGCATTTTTTAAGTCCGATTTCTGGCTTGTACAATGTTTAACGACATAGCTATTCTCTGTTCTAACTACATAAGCCAATGCATTGCATTTAATCAGTTTTTTTATGCATGTGGGTTAAAACAACAATTTTGGGCCCCGCAATCACTGTTGCATATGAAGTCTTGTCAATTAATCATCCATCAAGTGCCACTAAGGGTGGCCTCTAAATATGCAATATTAACAATCTGTTTATAGAATTAAAATAAATCTCTATGTCAGTCATAAGTTCATGTTTTGCATAGTTGCATATATTCAGTGGTCTAGAAATGTATTACGGTAGAGCATGTTTAATATAAGCAAACCTTTTCCAGTGTATGAGATGAGCATGGGCTCTTTAAACCAACACAGACCATAGAGAGAAAGCCCTGAGCATGTCCTATTCCATATACTGTATACTACAGTGCTGGACAGTGTTTGTGTGCACGTATATGTGTGTATTTTTTTTTAATCCTTTATGTTCACGCGTGTATGTGCAGCCCATGTGGTACGGTGCACCACATTGGAACATATACTGCCGATAAGACTGACAGGTCCATTTTTCCTCCAAAGTGGCCGTAGGCAGCTTCTTGGTTGTGGTTATGTTTCTGGCTGCTGGGATGTCACATGACCTGCGGAGAGCAGCGTCAGTTAAGACGGGCACCCCTCCCTGGGGGGTGCAGCTTGAACGACAGTCTGAGACAGGTGTGGGGGAGGGGGGAAGAGGTATATCGAGGAACAGAAAGAGAAAGAGAAAGGGAGAGAGAGAGAGAGAAAGGGGGGAGGGGGTGGGAGCGAAAAGAATTGCAGTGGGTTGCGTCGCGATAGGAGGTAAACTCCAATCATTTATAAAAAGGTAAACGCTGTCAGGGAGCGGGGCTTAAAGGCGGCCGGCCGCGGGCGTGATTTATGAGCGGGAGGCTGGGTTATAAATCAAAGAAATGCCTCCGCGCACATCGGCAGCCCCTGTCCTCTGCCTCGTCCGCGGAAAGGCGCGTCGCGACAGAGGCGCTAGCGGGCAGCTGAACTAGTGAGCAAGGGCCACTGGAATCGCCGAACACTGTGCAGCACTGTGGGTGGGTACCAGGGACATCGCGAGATTTAAAGATGGGGGGCTCGGCTGTTACTTGGGGGGGGGGACTGGTCTAGCATGTTGTCCCCAAGCTCTTGATGATTAAACAAAGGGGCTAAAAAACATTTTTGGACTGCTAATGCCCCCTTATAATAGGCCTAGCAATGCCCCTAGAGGGCACGCATGTGGCTATATGCATGGGCTGGTTTTGTGCATTAGCACTCCTATTTGGCTGTTGAAACACAGACACTTCCTCTAAAGATTTGAGCTCTGCTTTTGAATGGCATTCGACACGCTCCAGAGGACATCGCATGACAGAGAGCGTATCACCGCTGTGGTCAGTTTAATCTTGTGACAGCGTAGCATAGCATTAGGCATTTAAGAACATACATGGTATGTCCCCATCATTGACCGTTACCAGTATTTTTCAAGCAACACTTGAGGAAGGAGGATGGATGAGCTATTCTACTGAAATTTCCTGTTTTCACACTCACTTCTCAATCTCTGCTGTACCCTGTTCCACAAGCAGCATAACCAAGAATCAAACTCAGATACATCCCCTAACATGCAGATATGGGGATTCATCAAGCAATATTTCAGTGATTTTATTTGATTAGTTAAATCGCTGGCCTTCATTCATTAAGCAAACAGCACCATGAAATGCCCTGCACAGTGCAGTCTCAGAGTATTTCTACAGTAACTTGAATAAAGGGAGCTGAAATGCTCGCTGTAAATGTTGTGCACAATATCAATGCGAATAGCTGCAAATTAAGACTGACATCATGAAACCTCATATCCAATTTGCTCCCCAAATCACGGTTCTCATGGGCCGAGACTAGTTTTCCAGCCTCCCTCTACCTGGGGAGTCAGGTGTGAAGAAAGTCTGGCAAATCAGAGGCAATAACTGTTCACTTTTTTTGTCAGGAGGGTCAGAAAACCAGGGCTGGATTTGGATCTGAGGGCCAGTTTTGGGGAGCCCTGGCACGGAGTCACAGTGAACAGAGTTACTTTGGATCAACTTCAATAAATTGCTGTAATTTGTAAATATGTCTCAATTGATTTCCCTCAACTCAAATAGGAGTCCAAATTTGGCATTTTTGTATATTTTATATATTATTATAATATTTATAAGACATTTTTATTATATTTTATATATTTTATATTTTGTGCATATTTTTTCAGTGCTTTGTTTCTAAGATCGTGTTGAATTTTTAACTCATCATTTCTCCACAACGTGAAAATGTGACTGATCATTTTTTCATTGTGGTCTTCAAATATGTTCATGCTGAATCACATATTTGAGTTAAGGAGTAAAAAATTTTTAGTATTTCTCTTTAAAGTTGATCCAAAGTAATACTTTTAACACTGCAACATGCAAAAAAAATGCAAAAGAAAAAAAAAAAAGCAATATCGCTGCCCAAATAGAGACTATACTGTACTGTGTGTTCGCGTGCGGCCCTATGAGACCCATCTCTCCCTCTCTCAGGTGAGTGTGATATGTGTGACATGGCGCTCTTGGGAAACTCGACGGTGATCTAATGATCATGCGCTCCCAGCCCCTCTGCCTCAAATTGCCACCTACTTTACTCCGCCGAACAGTGTCTAGACATTTTAATTAAGGAACGGGATTTAAAAGGGTCACGAGTACGGCTGTACCTGATCATAAGATGGAGGGAGCTCAGCCCTTATACTTCAGAGTGGGATTGTCCCACAGTCCCACAGTGTCGTACAGGCAGCCGCAGTATTCTCACTGATTTGAGTTAGCAGCCCTGGGAACATACCTGCTGCCTGAAGATCCTATAGGTAAATGTCTGCAGTTACCATGCAGTTCTGAAAAATTTTACCCTACGCAATGCCTCTACAATTTAACCTTATCATACTGTGAGACTGATGAATAGTTGACCAGTGCCTTCATTTTTAGAGGAAGCTCAGCACCTACATACATTTTCAACCAGTTGTTGTCCCATATTGCAATTTTCTGCAGTTTTCTGCTGTTAGCTCGCAGTTCTAAATCGCAATGCCTCTGCAATTCCAGATTAATTTAATTATACTGTGGGGCCCATAAATATTCAGACAGCGAGACCATTATTAAAAGGGCTGTAATTTCTGCATGACTCTCTCAGAATGGATTTGCATACCCAGAAATTAAAAAGGAGACCGTCAGCTGTATTTTAAGGGCACATTAATCCATATTAAGAATTAAAACCCCCTTCATTGAATCACAGCTAAAGTACCTCACTGTACAAGTGCACACAAGTGACAAATTTAAGGAAAAAAAATCAACAGTGACAGTGTTGGGCCTCAACGAGCTGCCAGGTCAGCTTCAACATGCCTCAGCATCGCGTCAGCAAGTGTAAAACTTTACTGGAGTTCCTTTCTTCCAAGAGATATTCCCTCATTTGGTGTCTTGAAGATGGCGACGGAGAGCGCTGTCTAAAACGTACCGAAATCTCCTTTATTTGGTTTGACAGCTGGTGACTGTGAAGGCTGTGGTATATGTAAGAATCATTTTCTTCCTAGTAAAGCCGCTCACTGACCCCTTGAGTCCTGCGGGGCTTGGGCCCTCGCCATTCAGGAAGTGACCACTCCCATTAAGGTAGGAATTCTTCATCATCGTAAATAAAGGTGATCATTGAATCATCATTGCTGTGGTCCTTCTGCCTTTAAGGGGACAAGTGGACCAAAACCATGCGAGGAAGATGAACGGAATCACCTGCATTTGTTAGATTTGCTCCTGCATTTATTTGGCTTTTTTTCCCTTTAAATTCTCATCTGCTTGTTGGCTATACACAAAGGGACCATAATGAGTTCAAAATAACACAGCTAAAAATGTTCTTCTTGAAAAAAACTACAATACTTTTAGTCAATTTCTCCTCCCTGCCCTGACTCGTCGTCTCCAGCGACCTCCCTAAATGTGCTTCATTAATAACTTTTTGCAGGAGACAGGAGTGACTGCTCCCACCATGGCTGCAGTGCCAGCCACCTCTTTGAATGTCTTCAGGGTCCATTCCTGCAAAGTGCTAGGCTCTGCCTCTCATGAACTCTTAAACTAAACCCAGAGACAGACCTGCTCAGTGCTGGCAGGGGCGGGGCTTGATCCACGCATAACCGCAAAAGGCATTTATCACAGCTGCCCACCTGCAACCACCAGGGCTCTCTGGGTAGAATATTTCTCCCAGAAACCTTTGCTCTGAGAGAGTGAAGATGGATGGCTCGTGAAAGAATAGTTAAAGCCCTGAGGTGATGGGTCTAAAAGGATAGCACAGGTTGCGGTTCTCCTCTTATGAATTTTTTTTCCTGTTTATGCTTAAAAAATAGGCTTGTTTTTCACCTAAATATAATCTGCTCTTTTCTGTTTGTGGGAGCGTCGTGATTGGCTGAAGGTTCATGGTGCATTCAGTCATTCTTCTCTTTCTTTGTTGGTTCTTCATAGCACATGACAGTTTTACTCCACCTATACTTAATGACTGATATTGTCTCGCTGAATATAAGATTTTTTTTTGTACGAGTACACATCTCCAGTGTCTCCCGGAAGGATCCCTCTCCCATTGTAAATGAAACTGTACACATTGTACCGCTGAATGCTGGTCCTTTGGTGATTGTAAGATGAATTAACCACTTATAAATTCTAAAGCAAATGCAGAGAAGCATTTGAATGGAGACATCACCTTAACCTTTTTCCCAAAGATTTTTATAATTGATATTCCTGTGACTCTCATCATTGCAGCTACTTCTCTAAGGCATAGATTTTGTAATAAGGTCCAAGCAAAAAAAAATAAATAAAGGCCAGCGAGCCCTTGCAGTTGCTGCACCAATTCTGTGGAACTCACCACCCCTAACTATACGAAGTGCTAGTACGCTTGAAACCTTTTAATCTTTGGTGAAGACTCACCTCTTTTCAATGGCGTTTAGCTGAGCAAAAACCCTCTATTTACTCTTTTTAAATATTTTACTATTGTTACATACAAATTTTTATTACATATTTATTGTTACATATAAGATAAGGAATTCAGAGTCATTCAGATATAATTACAGGAATATAACTGTTTTACCATAACTTTTCCTCTCTTTTCATTGAGGACACCATTAACCTTCAGAAAAATTGAAACTGTTGAGGTCATTAATTGTGTTCACTCGGCTAAGCCTTGTGTAACAGCTTCATTCATACATCTGCCAGTTACTGTCTATCAAGATATCATCAGGACTGATTCTCAACACCGCACGTACTGTCGTCTCAGCCGTGCCACTCAATGCAACACTTAATTCTTCCACAAGAGATGTAAAATTAAGATCAGATTTGATCAGATGTCTGTTATCAACAATATTAAGGGCCAAAAGTGGATATTTTGAAGATAACATTGAAGAATGAAGAGAATGGCCAGAAATAATCCTGTAAAATATTTCGGTTTTGGATATGATACAGTAAACAACAGGCACCACAGGCATTCAAAAAATACTGGAAGCAGAGAGCTTTTGCATTGCTTTGAAAGCCATTTAAAATCGTGTGCACAGGCAGAGTATTTTTTAGTTGTCAGGGCCAGGGGCATCCAGGTTCAAGCAAAGGACTTAGGCAGTCACCCGCGTGTATATATCTATGGGGCCTGGTTAATGTATAATAAGCACCAGCTCTGACTAACTCTGAGGTCTTTCTGTCTGCTGTGGTGAGGAACTGTACCCCTCCAGCTGTTCAAATGACAGCCCTTATCTCATTGCTGCACATCTGCCTTCTATCACAATTCCCTCACGCTAACATAAAAATGGCATGGGAGTGCTATTCTTCATATAGAGCTGTTTGCGGACATACAGTACGACTAATTTTTTTTTCTTTTCTTCTTGGAAATATGTTCTTTTCATTCAGGAATGAATAGACAGACAGGCTAATGTGAATTTTTATGGATTTGTACTCTAATGCCCCCCTTTTGAGTACCGGGACGACTGATACGTCACTGTGAAAAGCTATTGGTTATAGCCAGAAGCGGACTATTTTGCGGGTGTGAGCACACTGTACTTAGCTGTTTCCACAGAAGCCCCTCTCTCTCCGAGATGGAACGTTTACATGGTGTTCAGGACATGGGAATGGAAGTCTAAGGTCAGTGAGCTGGCAGTTTGTCATTGTGAGAAAACAAATACCCTGCTGTTGCTGAAGGCCTCCTAACGATGAGAAATTAAAACTCGGAGTGGCCTTCATCGAGTGGGAGATATGGTCCTGAAACGCAAGCAGGGTGTTGGGAAGACACGGCCCATTAATTACTGAATCCGCTGACGTCCTGACTAATGACCCCACCCCACAGAAGCCCTCATAACATTGACTTAACACAGAGCGAGGAGGACATGGAAATTCGGCACTTCTTCTTAACCCTTTAAGAGCTCACAAATATGTGAGTCGAAAGTTCTTATCTGAATATTAAACAGCTGATGCAACAAACACTTCCAGTGGCTGAACACTGTGGAATTCTTGACAGGCCCAGTTGCAGCCTGGTGTGATTGGGGGACAGTCAAAAATTGGGGTGGGCAATTTTTTATTCAAATGACAGTGTGCTGTACTGCAGTTAACACACTTTTTCCTTTTAAAAAGTCAGACTTTATGCACTCCTGACAAACATGTAGTCCTTTCCAAAAGTGGAAAAATATTGAGCTTTTAGTGGTATTTACAACAAATCCTTTGACATAACGTTAGGTTGACTTACACGAATGCACTCCTGAGACCTTCTGTGCCACCATTTGCTTGTTGACTGTTCCTCCAGTGAACTGTTCTGAGAAAGGCAGGAAATGGAAACTGTCTTCTTTTACATAAAGGTAAAATCATGTTGATGTAAGTGTTTGATATAAAATTGAAAAACGCATCTGGGTGAGTACAATTTTTCAAAAATATTTAATAGGATGTTTTCTCTAAAAATAACTCAATATTTGGTGATCTGCTGCACCATAGACAGCTAGCGGATTTGATTGGTGTCAATCGATCGAATGGGCGTTATCTTCTGGCATAGAAATGGGCTAATGAGGCTGTACTGTACCTACTAGTAGCTTGAGTGGGTCGTTATAATACATTTATATTGCTGGTCAGTTTGATGAAAGTTGCATTTTCTGACATGATTACAGTGCTACAAATCAGGAAGTAACATAATTTGAATGCACAGACCGAAAGTTTTCACTGAGATGGAGGCTGGGGTGGTAGGGTGGCCGTGTTAAATGAAAAACTTGCTCACAGAAGACCAGGGTACAGTCTTCACTCCTGGCACCTAAACATTTAGTAGCATGAGGTAACATTGCCATTTCAAAGAGTCGACTATGTCTTATAAAAGCATGATTGCCTTTCGTAAATCCTCAATTCTTGCTTTAAACTTTTAAAAAGCACAATCGCCTTTCTGAAATCCAGAATTCGAACCTTAACCTTTCAAAATGCATGATTCCCTTTCCGTGACCCTCAAACGCAATATTAAGGTAATAAAAAGAACAATTTTCAAGTCACTTTTAGTAGGTACAATAGGCCAATAGGCCCATATCTAAAGCACTTATGATACATGCAGCAGGGCCCAACTAGCCCATATCTATTGCGCTAAATAGCAGACGATAGCACCCATTCAATCGACTGATAAGATTTGAAGCGGGTGCATCAAAGGACTGTTCTCGTAAATGGAACCAGGACGGATAGAGCAGGGAGAGATTAACAGTATGCAGAGTCCCAAAGAATAGAAGTGAGAAAATCAGCTAAATGACAGCAACATATCATGCAGGCGTTGCTATCAGAAACCACATAGCTAGTCTTCTTCCCACTGTATGTATTTAGCTATTTTCAAGACTTTAAACACAGAGGCAATCCCTATTTCTCGATCAGCCATAAAGAGAATAGGTCTTGTAAATAGCAGAGTATGCAAAACGAATAAGTAACATGAGATGTGATAAAAAGCCATTGCTGTTTCCGAAAAACATCAGACAGAATGAGGTTTTTGGCTGAATATAGAAAGTTTGACTCAGAGTGGTTCAACCGAGCCACAATCTCAATTTGAGTTTCAGGCTGATGATCCAGAGAGGTGTCTTCCAAGATCTGGTGAGAAATTGAATTTTACAATAAGACAATGCTCCTGCCGAAACTGCATAGCCCTTCGAGAAGTGGCTTGAGAACAAGACCTTCAGACTCTTGTTTTGGCCTAGTCAAGGCGAGAATTGAGCCTTAGGAAGAATATTAATAATATAGTATTATTATATAATATTAATAATATCCTCAAATTAAACAAAAACTGCCAGTGTTGTTAGGTGGTATCTGTATTTACTAAATCATGTTTTCCATTTATTTTTCTTTATTATGTCTTTTTTTTCCATGTTTATCCCTTTCTCCATATCTCCACATGTTCTTGTTAATCTTTCACTTCCAAGAGTCATGTCCCTCCTGTTCCCCTGTTCTGTTAATTGTATGTGTCATTTGTAACCCTGCCTCGTCGTTCCTGATGCTCGCCTCACTTCTCAGCTCTTCCTCATTCCCACAATTGGTTTTTGATCCATTTCATCCCTTATATGTCAGTCTCCTGTTGCGAGTTCCTCTCCGTTGCTTTGCTCTGTGTCCTACAAGCTGTTTTCTTCCGAGTTTGCTCTCCCGTGTTTGACATTGTTTGTTTCTTTGGTTTTTGATTTTTGTATTGCCCAGTGTGTATGACAGAGTACCGTTATGACTGTTGGCTTAACTTTTTGGATTTTGTTCGTGGTTCACGGATTTGTTACTGCATTCCACCTGCTCGGGATTTGACCTATTGCCTGTTTTGGATTACGCCGCAGTTACTTCATTTTGTACTTCACCGTTTGGAAAATGACTCCGTCTGTCTGACCACTCGACAAATAAATGTTGTGCTCATTTGATCTTCGAACTGCGGCTGAATCCTTGAGTTCTGTTTGGATAAAAACTAACCTGGGAACCTTTTTTCAACCACTCATCAACTGTTAGAAGCCATCAAATTTTAGTGGAAGAACACAGGTTTTTTTAAAACACATTTTTGTGTTTTATTTGGTAAAAATGTAATTACACGAATACTCTTTTGGCTATTGAGGAGGTCAGACCATGAATTTGGATCTCTGCATGGTGGATCAAGGGGGTGAAAATTAAGAAACACCAAAATTTCTGTATATAGACTTTCAGTTCCACCTTTGACAACAACTGCATAACTGTCATACTAGCAGAACAAAAGACCGAAGACACTAGCAGGAAAGCAGTCAACCAAGAAGGAGAAGGAGTTTGCTTATAATTTTTGCAATCCGCATAAACCATGCATAACTGTTTGAAAGATCTGCTGGCATTGTGTTGGTAAGTAACTTGTTTGCATGCTTCTAAATTAGCACTGGTCTGCACCTTTATCAAGCTTTGGTGATTGGATTCCAGATGTAATAATGTAAAAGCAATCTGTCCCTAAGTTGACGATGGCGTGCAACTCTTAGAAACTATAACTCTAACTAGAAGAGCACTCAGAGAGCGCAGAACCTCCGCCACCAGGGGGCAGCAAAGCCAAAAGCACGGCGATTGGAACTCCGGCCCATTGGAAAGACTTGAAATCTTGAACTTTGGAGTATATCTCAGCAGCACTTTGGCCTAGATATGCCAAAATTTAATCACCTCTTTCTTGACTCAATACCCACCTACCCTGAAAATTTCATCAAAATCCGGCCATTAGTTTTTGAGTTATCTTGTACACAAACAAACAAACCAACAAACAAACGGCACCGAAAACATAAACCTCCTCAGCGGAGGTTAATAAGCAGTGCCTCTTTGTGTTTGATAGCTTAGCATAGTATCCCAGCTTTTCTCGGTGAAGCGGCGAAAATAATAGTCCACGTAAAGCTGCATCAATCGGTAGCTAGCTAGAAGCTGGGAAGCGAACTTTACTCTAGTGTGCAGGAATGCAAACTAGCATGTCATTTTGTAGTCTATCCACCTCCCTTATCCAGTGGTTTGACCTGAAGCGTGTAGTTATCACTGGAGCCAAGGGTCTCACCTTGTACACTCTAATAATATAAAAAAACATTTCATGCCATTCATCAGCCAGTAACTTGTAATAATTAACGCTAGTCACTAGGACCAATCGCTAGTTAATGCTAACATTGTGTAGGTAATGTAAGTAAGTTCACTTGCTTGGCTGATGTACTGCTTTGTTTCTCTATCATCTTTTGATTTCCTAGCACAGTTACAGTGACTTTGAAATGGCATGGGCATGGTTTGTGTCTCTGAGTAACATGTAAATGCATGATGTTAACTTTTTGTTATATGTGTTCCTTACTTTGCAGTAAGACAAACTTGAGCTCCTTATGTGTCTGAATACAGCCACCACTGGTGAACGGAGCTCGTGAATGAGCTTGGAGTAAGGGACTACAAGAGTGAGAGAAGGAGCGGTGGTGTTTTTGATCAAAATCTTTCTCTCTCTTGCTCTTTTCTCTAAGGTTATCGACTGTAGCTTTAAGCAAAAAAGTTATCTTAACGACATTTATGGATGAAATACAATACAGAAATGGTTGTTAAAACTGATTTAACTTTTACTGTTTGCAGGATAATGTGTTGAGATGTTTTCTTTTTGTTGTGTGATTCACAAAATAAGGATTTTTACATTCAGTCTTGTGTTTGATGAGCACAATAACCAATCTGTGTTTCCTGCAACAGCACGTCCCGAACATATTGAAGTGAAATGACCCACGTGACCTGCAAGGCTCCTCTGAAGGGAAGGCATGTTCATGGTTAGCGATTAGGAGTAGCATTGCTCAGATAAAGGCACAGTGTGCTATATTTACGCAGAAGTGCACGGGTCCAGGGCTCGCGAGCAGTCGCGCCCCGGAGAGATGCGTTGTGGGTGCGGCGCGAGGCCCACTGCGTGACCACCTGCATTTCTTCACCACTGACGCCGGCTCGAAGGCCCCCGCTGCTCAGAAGGGGGTTATGAAATTATTTTCTGCCACCCACCGGCTAAATCACCCGCATATTTACTGTCAGCTTCTTAAAATACATCCAGCTTCATTATACGGCACAGCTGTCTTCCTGCACAGCCCTGTAGGTATCTCAGCAGGAGCAGAAGTACCTGGAAGAATGTGGAAAATATTTGGTTGCCTCTACAGCTGCGGCCCTCACTCCCCATTTGGAAAATTATAGAGCCTGGTGATTATTTTCCCCACTCCTCCCTCTCTCTCCATCACACGCGGAGCGACACTGCCATACACACTGACTATTTGTGCGAGAGGTTTGCAGTTTCCAACGTCCTCATATAATTAGAAATGCTTAAAAATAAATCCTATGCACTGAGTAAATATTAACCTTGACCGACCAGCTGAAAATTAACTCATCCTTTCTCGAGTCAAGTCAGCACTTTTGGAGGCTGCTGAGTGAGATTGCACGCTATGTGGTGAGCAATATTTCTGCGAAAAGTTTCTAATGTTTGGTGTACGCGCCAGCTCCACAAACAACAAATCTGTAGGTTTATTTTTGCTTCTTGTCACTAATTATAGGAATGTGAGCATGAATTGTGCAGTTTTTACCCAACAACAAGGCATCGAATTTTGACTAAAAAAAAAGAAGTCGCCTTTTCAGTATAGTGTTCAATCAAGATTCAGCCGAACTTCAAGCAAACATGAATGTTACACTTTATTCACACATTCAGTTTGGCAGATTTTTTTTTAACGTCTGCTGTTGCCAAACGTGAACTTGTGTTCCCAATGAAAGAAAGCCTTGGGTGTCGTGACGAGTGAAAGCTAAGGATAAATGAAACTGAATGGCTGCTGAAGTAGCTATTGAGCTCAGCTCACAGTAGGATTTTGTCCATTAGAGTGCAGGTATCACAGATGCAAGTAAACATGCAGAATGAATTCAGCTCTTGATGAGATCTCATGGACCTTGGGCAGATATAACTGTATGTGCAAAATTTCAGCCAAAACATTGAATGCTGCAATGCTGCATTACTCATTGTCTTACAACATGGAACTTTACTATCCTAATAACTGAGCAAAGAGGAGTCTGGAAAATAAGCAATGTTGGTAATGAATAAAATTGTACGTTAAAAAAAAGGAAACTCGTATTATTTTACTGTAAAAAAAAGAAAATACTCAGAGGACTCAGTTTTTTTTTTCCAAAGGGACACTATATTTTTATTCCGGAATAATTACATCCCTACATTGAACTTTAACTCTAACCACTCTGAACTCTACCCAACTGGAGCCTTGAAGCAGCTGCCTTCCCCCTCTGTGTGGCTCCAGATCCCTGTCAAAAGGCCTGTCTGAAATTATCTCACCACGGTGGGGTGAAGTTTACAAACTGGTCCGGACAGCAGATTAGTTGTCCATCTTCTGACAAATTAAAGGTCCAAGTTTATGCAGACACTGCGCAACAACCGCCAATCTGTTATTATGGATTCGGCATGCGAAGAATGTGTGCAGTATTACCATTTTTCATTTGCTGTTTTTGCATGTCTTTATAGAAGGTATGAATACTTTGGAGGAGACTGCATATCAGCCTACTGGACTGTTTTTCGCTGTCACATTTGGCATTCAAATTATGTTTTGCTTTGGTTAAGTATACAGCGTTTACCTTTGACTCACGGCTTTATTCATGAGTACTAGCTCTAGTCATCGCAGACAGCGATGGGTGACAAATTAAGGGGAAAAACAACACAAAGTGTCCCAGTAAGGTGTTTGACCTCGACGAACTGCCAGAACAGCATCAAGACTCTTCAAGTGTCTGGAACTCTGCTGGGGGGTTGGAGCCCCATTCATCGCAGAACACATTCACCCGTTTAGTGTATTAATTACGGGGGTTGAGAGTGCAGCCCGATACTGTCCCATAGGAGATCAGGTGATTGTGAAGGCCATAGCGTGATTGACAGTACTGTCATGCTCATTAAACTAATCGAGTGATTGTGCCCTCTGGGCGTGGGCCATTTCATCCTGGAGGAGACCACTCCTATCCGGACTGAAATTTTTCATCATGGCATAAAGCCAATCACTCAGAGTAACGATTAATTTGCAGTGACCCGTCCCTCCAAGGGGACGAGAGGACCCAAGCCATGCCAGGAAAATGCCCCCTGCAGCACAATGTCATGTTTGGCTACTCATTAATTCTGGATTTTCCTTTAATTTGTAACCCATCTGTATGGATGAGTGATAGCAGCAGGTGTGCAAGATTGAGGAAGTTGATGCTGCAAATAAAAAGACAAAGTACCTTAACAAAGGGCTGGTCTTCACTCTCCACATCACTGGCTAATATGTTCTTATTTTCTATTAACCAACATGTCCGGTGTCAATCATTAACGTGGATTTTCTTGCATGGGGCCCGCTGCATTCCTTCTAGCAAATTGCCCTTGGTGTATTTCAGTCTATTGCCCAATGCATGCTGGGTCGGACATCAGTAAACCATGACCCTGATGAGGAATAAGTAGGACAGGCACAGGCTGGATAAAAGGTTTGTGCCTTTGTATGCAGTAAAAATGGGAACATATTTCAAATACTGCGTAAAAACATTTCCCAACATGATCTTACATTGTTAACCAAGATCACCCCTCAGAGGTGAGATGGAATGGTTTAACAGAATAAATAAAAATATTAGATTGTGATGAACGCTGGATGGAATGAGGTCCGATAGAATGGCGAGGAGGGGACTGAATCGGGTGTCGGAAGAGGTGAACAGACTCAGGATGAATGAAACGTCTTTCTGGAGGCTCCTTGTGGTCTGAGGTTCCTGTCGAAGAGAGAGCGCAGAAGAAGAAGAGAAGGCGAGAGAGAGCGCAGAAGAAGAAGAGAAGGCGATTGAGTGGTGTTGGATGAGACAGACAAGGGGAGTAGAATTGAGATGGTATAAATAGACGGGTTGGAGTGAATCTTCGGCATGTTCTTGCGACTCAACATGCGCTAAATTAACCCTTCACAGGGCACTAAAAAATACGCTAGAAAGCACAGTGTAAAAAAGTAACGTGCGTTGGGCGTATGTCCATAAATAGTCTTACCATCACTTGCTGTAGACTTAGGTGAAAGGGGCCTATAATTGTTTTTCACGCAAAATTTCACTGATTTCTACAAATCCTACACAAACAACACCTCTCTCAACTTTTAGCAAACCTTTTCAACTTTATAATGCGTGAGTTTTCATCAGTTTTCTTTTATGAGTTCTGATGTTAGGTACTTGTGAGTGGGACTCGGTAAGGGCTCACAACCGCACTGTGAGAGGTCTGGAGAAGAGAAGAAGAGAAAAAGAGAGACGCTGTTGGCCACGGCTGATTGGTTGAGCACCCTGATTTCACTGCCAGTGACATAGCTTGATTTTCTCTCATTGGCTGGGATTGCCGTTGGTCTACTGCCTCACGAAGAGGTAGGGGGTACCGCTTTGGATGCCAACTGAAGTTACAAAATATGGTTCCTCGCCCGATAAAGGGTTAACTCCTGAATTGTTGGGATGCATGCAAGCATTAGGAATACAGACTGTGTATCGTATATGTTTCGGAATATATGGACAAGCCAATCTTATTTCCCCATTCAAGCCTCGGGGATTGTTTTTATCCATGTATACGGTGAAACGTGCGGCACTGCAGCACCATAATTGAGAGTAATTACAAGCTGAAATTATTTTTAGTACCTTAGCTTTCATTGATGGTGGGCCTTTCTCAGCTGGAATCACAATATTTTCAACCCGTTTATCAGCAAAATAAAATTCCGAACGCTGGCATGGGGGTTCAAAATTGCATGATTGCATGGTCGCTAATGCATAAATTTCAGTTGTACTTAGCAGTTGGGCCATAATTTCGACTGACAAAATTCAGAATGGAATTTAAGGATTTTTAATCATTTTGCACGCCCTGTTTTTGTTTCTTTCAGCTGTGGCTGAAGATACACAATATTTCCAGGACCGTGTTGCACATTCCTGCTGTGACTGCTGGGGTGAGGAATGAGTCATTGCGAAGTACCACAGTGCTAAACTGAGTCACAGACAAGCGACCGCTGGGCAAATTAATTCAGGTGGCTGAAAGCGTTCTGAAAGATATGCCCGGAATGTGTTACAATGCAAATACAAAAAAATGCATGAGGAGTTGTTTTTATGACATGCAAAATGATGAGCGGAAGGTAATCACATGTCAGGACACAGCTCGCCCTTGAGCAAAATGGTTGGTCTCTCCATGTGCTGAGCCATATTCGTGGCTGTGTTTTTCTCCCTGAACGTGGTTTTGTTGGCAAGCATTTCTGTGCCCTGTTCTGACGGCTTTTCTTTCTGGAAAAAATGCTTCCTGTTTCATTGCAAAATGGTACCTCCATTTGCTTCTGTGACCTGTTTAAATTCAGTGAAATGTGCACATAATCTCATTTTACTAAGCCTGCAGAATTTCTCACAAGGTAAAATTAGAGTCCAAAAAAGGATTAGTTACCCCCAGCCTTTTTTCCAATTTAATTTTTCATGGAGTAATCCTACCTTAAATCTTTTTTTTTTCTTCCCCCTGAAGCTGAATGTTACATTGGGATAGGTGTATTTTTTTTTTTTTTTTTTTGCGGTAAACAGTCCCATAAAGGCGTATTCATTCACTTCACACCCACATATTGTGTGTTCTTGCATCTTATTAAATTTAGCTGAGTTGGAAGGGATAATCTTTTTTTTTAAACTAAAATTTGCCGCAAGTAATTTACTCAGTGGTCAGTTCTCCCTGGTGGTTCAACAGCAACTATAGTGCAACCTCTGTCAGGATTACACAAGATGTATCTCGCCTTTCTCTTGCCAGTGACTGCCATAAAATTTCCATTTATAAAATGTTTACACTTTTCAAATTTTCCAGGATACATTTTCCCAATTAATGGAGGTGCGACACCCCTTCATATTGCCCCCCAGTGCCAAGATAATAAGCTGCAGCTGGATGTTATTTCTGTCGGTATATGCTGGGTTTATCTCCTACTAGTTTTATAGCAATGACCAACACCCTCATGACTGCAACATGGAAGCAGGTTCATGTGATTATTGCTTAAGATGGGGCCTTCTAATATACAACCCCAATTCCGAAATAGTTGGGATGAAGTGTAAATTCTGAAAAAAATCAAAATGCAATGACTTTCAGATCACATGAGCCAATATGTTACTTACATTAGAACATAGATAACATTTCAAATGCTGAAACTGAGATATTTTACATTTTTATCCACAGAATGAGCTTCTTTCAAATTTTAATATATTTACAACGTGAATTATGTTGGATTCCTTCGACCAAGTTTTGGAAGTAGAACTCCAGATCACAAATGGAAGTTGACCAAGGCTTAATAAAGATACCCTGTTAATCTCAGAATGGGAAAAATCCTGAGTGACCCCTTTTCCTAGTCCTGCACTCATATAAGAGAATAAGCTGAAAGAACATTTCACAAGTAAATAAGTTAACTGGCATCAGGTATGTAACATGACTTGCTATTAAAGAGATGTCTTGGAGAGGCTGAGTCTCTTAGAAGTAAAGATGGCCAGAGGAGAGGCTCTTCAACCTGTGAAGACTAAAGAAAATGTGGAATACTTTAAAAACAATGTTCCTCAACATCAAATTGCAAAGGCTTTGAAGGTCTCATCATCGACAGTGCATAACATCATCAAAAGATTCAGAGAACCTGGAAAAATCTCTGTGCGTAAGGGACAAGGCCGAAGACTTTTACTGGATGCCCGTGATCTTCGGGCCCTCAGACACCACTGCATCCCTCACCAGCATGATTCTGTCATTGACATTACTAAATGGGCCCAGGAATACTTCAAGAAACCACTGTCTGTAAACACAGTCCGCTGTGCCATCCACAGATGCCACCTAAAACTCTAGCATGCAGAAAGGGCGCCATTATTGAGCATGATCCAGAAGCGCCGCCGTGTTCTGTGGGCCAAGGCTCATTTAAAATGGACTGAAGCAAAGTGGCAAACTGTCCTGTGGTCAGACGAGTCCAAATTCGACACTCTTTTTAGAAATCATGGGCATCGTGTTCTCCGGGCTAAAAAGGAGAAAGACCACCCCTCCTGTTATCAGCGTTCAGTTCAAAAGCCAGCATCTCTGACGGTATGTGGATGCATTGGTGCATATGGTGTGGGACACTTGCATGTTTTAAAAAGCACCTTAAAAAGGTATATAAAGCTTTTAGAGCAACATATGCTCCCCTCCTAATGACATCTACTCCAGGGAAGGCCTTGTGTATTTCAGCAGGACAATGCAAAACCACATACTGCACCTATTACAACAGCATGGCTTAGTAGTAGAAGAGTTTGTGTGCTGAACTGGCCTGCCTGCAGTCCTGATCTTTCACTGATTGAGAATATTTGGAGCATAATAAAATGAAAGTTCCATCAAAGGAGACCCAAAACTTTCCAGCAGCTGGAAGCCTAAGAGTGGGATCAAATTCCAGTGGCTAAACTCAAAGTAACTTGTCTCCTCAATGCACAGACGCCTCCACTCTGAGTTGAAAAGAAAAGGGGATGCCTTGGTAAATAGGCCACTGTCCCAACTTTTTTTAGACCTGTAGCAGCCATCAAATTTTAAATGATAATTTCATTTAAGATTGTGGATAAAATAGCTCAGTTTCAACATTTGCTGTTATCTCTGTTCTATTGTGAATAAAATACTGTCTGGTGTGATATTGAAGTCATTGCATTTTGATTTTATTCACAATTTACACTTTGTCCCAACTATATCAGAATTGGGGTTGCAATTGTATTTGAAATCAGATGTACCTGACTAGGAATTGTGTCAAAAGAGACACATTCACTAGACCCATTTTTTCCAACCTTTCCCGCTTGCCAGTTTAAAAATGCAAAACATTTTCCAAAGCTGGTTTCAAACTGTTCAAAAATGGATTAAAACTGCCCCTGTCCTTTCAGGCTTACAGGAAACTTAATGTCACTTGACTGGTAGCCAAAGAGGAAAAATAATGCCGAGTTAATTAGAACCGAAACATACTATATATGATGACTGTGAACACATGCTGAAAGTTTCAGGTAACAGCATGTTAAAGGGAAGTAAAGATGATGAATAAGGACAATTTAAATTTTAGCTCGAAAATGCAAATGCTGCCTGGCACCAAGTCTGCGTATATCAACAGAAAACGATCCGGTTAGATCCAGACAGGAATAGCACGTTCAACTGTGATCAGCACTCATGGGTTTGTGAATGTGGGTGAAGATAGGGCAGTGCAGTGGGATGAAGAAGCAGGTAAGTGCACAGAGCTAAATAAGTTTCTGTTGCCAAGGTGCAGGCAGGAGCAAGCAGGAAAATGTTTTCAATCCTCACCTCCACAATGCGATGTTAGCAGCTCTTTGACCTGTTTTACGATGAATGGTCCTGGGCTGCCACAGAACTGATGCATTAAGCACATACAGCAGGGTTGCCTCACCCTGGAGATCCTCCATTCCGTTGGTTTTCACTCCAACCCTAACAAAGCACTACTGGTTCAACAGCTAAAGATCTCCACGAGCTGCCAATTAGCAAAATCACGTAAGCCAAATTTTGGTTGCGAGGAAAACCTAAAGGAGAGTAGATCTCCTGGACATACAGTACATCATATGGTATTCATGAACAATTAGTACATCACAGAGGTATTAAAAAAAGGAACTGAAGACAAATAATCTGGATAAAAATATTTAAATAAAACCACAATTTTATACTTTTGGTGTTTAGTAATAAATACTGAGCCACAGGAAACAGATTTTCAAATAAAATGTACGCTAATATAATTTAAAGTGAAAATATTCTCATATAACTGGCATAATCTAATGGTGCAAATAATATACATTTACAGTGGGGACAAAAAGCAAACCAATTATGTTCGCACATTGCTTTAGAGTGCTTTATGATCCATAAGAACTGGCTTTTATTTCAGTTTTTGCTACAGCTGGTGAGTGGGAATTGGGAGATAATCTGTTTTGTTCAATTATACAATTATCTTTAATTACAAAATGCGCTCCGAGCTGTCAGAAATGAACCGCGGAGGCAGAATGTGTGTAATACCACAATTAGCAGCAAAAAATGGAAATAATATATTGGGCTCGGCGCTCTAATAACACAATCAATTATTGTACGTTTACTTCAGGGGATGTTGCCCATGGAAATGGTCCAGAACTTCCCAAGGGAATCTGGTAGCCATCAATCAGGCCGTACAGTCATAGCGGTCGTGTTAGCCCGGAGGACCGCAACTTCGTATGCAGCCTTTGCCTAACAGTTGAACCATTTGCAAGGTCCCTAAAGAGGTGGCCAAGCTGTCGCCTGAAACAAAAACAAAGCAGGGAGGGTGGGGGGGGGAAGGTTTGTTTTCTCCATAAAAGGGCAAATTTAGGTCATTATTTATTAGCCTCAAACTGTAAGACATCAGTGTACCCCGCTCAAGGATTCCCAGGCGTACAGTGCTCATTATGAAGGACTTGTGTCTGAGATGACTTCTCATGCCACCGGGAATTGTAAACCCATTAGTGAGGTCAATGTCATACTGGGTAAAATATGTGTCCTCATATGCAGCTCATGAACTGATTACCGAACAAAAATTGTTTTATTATGATTCATTTTTGGCACATCTTGCTGTTAAACTGTCTGTTTTATTCTGTGAATCATAGGTTGGAGGTTATCAAGCTTTCTGTGTGTTTTTCTGGATTTTTTCCGAGGCATTTTCGGTACATCTGTTTGCACGTTTAATACATCAATTTCTGTCTTCAAGGACATCATGTTGTCTGAGCCATTTGATGACCGCTACTTTGATTATACTGAGTGGAAACAATTAAATGGATAAATAATAAAGATTCAAAGCCTGTGTTGCTGGCATTCAAAATATGTATAGGTATAGGCCAGGCTCTTTTAGCTACGGTATATAAATCATTTTCATGCTCCCTGATGTCTGGAGATATAAATTACTGTACTCAACAAAACTAACGATCCATACACATATTCAGTCTGATTAGTCATCATGTGTTAGTAAAATCACAAAGAACTGCAAAGTACTTGATCATAATGTGGCAAATTAAAGGTATGTATCACAGTGTATGCATTTTTAACCCAAATAAATACACGTAACTGTCTTTTTGGGGTCAATGCCACACAGACTAATAGGTTTAGCTGTTCTTATCTTCAGAATGCACAGGATAAACATACAAGCTAGTGTAAACCGAATGGCTCGCGTATCACCTGGGCCACCGTCTAACGGCACTTTGTTTGAGTTGCAAATTCGTGATTGCTGGCTCATTTGCACGACACCAGTTCAAACAATAGTTTTGTATGTAGAAGTGTTGACTTCTGTTCAGTTATGGTCAGGAGTAGAAAGGCCTGCTCCGGCACGTAACTGTACAAAAACCACACAATGGTTTTCGGTATCTGCGTTGATTTGAATCCTTGGCAGACTGGGCGAGGTCAGGCAGAGGGAAGGGGTCATGCTAGCACAGGACGAGGGCTGTTTTGCATGCATGCGTGCAAGCCACGAGCCACAGGCCGGCGGTTAGCTGAAAGGGCAGATGCTAAGAGGGATAAAGATGCAAACTTATCTTCAAATGAGTATAGCGCAGCGCGGCTGGTCCTGGCGACCCGGTCTCTGACAGGTGCCGAGGGACAAGTTGATTTGGCTACAGCGGTAAAGTCAGGAACACCTGTTTCCCCCCCTGCATGCTTACCCCAGGGCCATGTTATCACCTGATGTCTTTTCCTCAGAGCGCAGTCTTTTCTCTGCCAGTGAGTGTCATCTCGCACAACGCCATTTCCCGAAAAGTTAGGGCGCCGTGTAAAATGTAAATTAAACCAGAATGCAATGATTTGCAAATACTGTAATTTAATCCCAATATTTAAGTGAAAATAAAACAAAAACAACATATCAAATGTTAAAATTGAAAAATATTATTGTTTTTTGTAAAAATATCTGTTAAGTATGAATTTCGTACTGGCGATACATTTCAAAAAAGTTGGGACAAAGTAAAAAAATAATTACTGAAAAAGTTGAGTGACGCAAAAAAATAAATAAATAAATAAAATAAAAATAAAAAACACCTGCTGGAACATCTCACAGTTCATTTGATTAATTGGCAACAGGTCAGTAACATGACTGGATAGATATAAAAAGAGCCTCCCAAAGAGGCTGAGTCTTATATATGCACAGATGGCTTGGGCTGCGCTACTCTGCGAAAGGCAGCATGGGCAAATAGTTCAACAATGTAAGAATGATGTTTCTCAACATAAAAATGCAAAGACTTTGGAGATAGCATCATCTACAGTACATAAAGGCATTAAAAGACGCATAGGATCAGGACAAATCTCCGCACGCATGGGACAAGGCCAAAAAACCAAAAGTGAATAGTTGTGATCATTAGGTGGCGCTGCATACAAAACAGACAGGATTCTGTAACGGAAATCATTGCATGCGATCAAGGACACTTCTGATAACTAGTGTGAGTGAACACAGCTTATCGCTGCATCCATAAATGTAAGTTTAAACCCTACCAAATATAGACAAAACCATACATAAACAAGATTCAGAGACACTGCGGCCTTCCCTGAGCTTGAGGTAATTTAAGATGGACTGAGGCAAAGAAAAATCTGTCCTGGAAAAACTGTCAAAATTAGAATTTTTTTCTGGAAATTATGGACCCTACATCCTCTGGGCTAAAGAAGAGAGCAACCATCTAGCTTGCAATCGGTGCGCTGTTAAAAAGCCTGCTTCCTCAATGGTATGGTGGTGCATTAGTGAACGTGGCATTGGGTAACTGGCTATATGTCATTCTGTGAAAACCCTATAATTTTGAAACAATATATACCGGTTTTGAAGCAATATATGCTGCCCTCCAAATGATCTCATTTTCAGGGAAGGTCTTTCAGAAAGACAATGCCAATCCGCAGTCTGCACATATTACAACAACACGGCTCCTAAGCAAAAGAGTCTGGGAGCGAAACTTGCCTGCCTGCCATCCAGACCTGTCACCAAATGGAAAAATGTTGCATATAATGATATCAATATTTCAAAGGAGGTCGCAATATGTCAACTTGAAATCCCGCATAAAGCAAGAATGGGAAGACATTTTTGTTTCAAACCAAATGAGGACCACAAAGAGAAAACAGTCCAAATTTTGCGTTTTTGTATATTTTATATATCATTATAATATTATATATGCTCAATTTTTTTTTTTTTTGCATATTTTTTCAGTGCTTTGTTTCTAAGTTTGTTCAGAATTTTTAATTCATAATTTTTCCTCGACATGAAAAATGTGACTGATCATTTTTCCATTGTGGTCTTCAAATGTAATTGGTCTCCTAAGTCTCCAAATGCTTAAAGTGTTGTTGATGCTACACAGTAGAAACATGCCCCAGTACAAATGTTTTTGAAAAGAGCTGCTAGCATCAAAAAAATTATTATTTTTTTTTTACATTTTACGCAGCATTTCAACTTTTTCCGGAAATGGGGTTGAATGAAGTTTATATGAAGTGTTCTAGTGTCAAATACTATGTTGTCCTCTGTCCAATTTCAGCTACACAATTACAGTTTCATATTGTACAGTGTATTGAAACAAAGACAAGATGAACTAAAAACTGACACTGGTAAAGGAATAGCAACAGAACACCAAATGGAAGAATTTAGTCACTGAGTTCAGGCAGTGCCTATGAATGCTGAATTTTAATTTTCTTTTCATTGTTGCTGTCAATATTGGAACAAGCAGCAATGCACCTAATGCCATTACATTTTTTATTAACTGGCGCTCATGTTAATGTCTGACATATAATCTGATTTTTAGCTACTACATGCAGACTCTTTATCATTGCTTTCCTGTATACGCTAATTAGCATGAGAGGAAAGCCGAAGCAGGGGTGCGGCAACAGACGGAAGTGTTATGCACACAAACCGTGGGGGGAGACGGGCGCTCACGCTGCGAGGAGGAAACGATTCGGCATCGGGAAGACTAATTGGCACTGTTTGTGCTCCCCCTTTTTATATCTGCGTTCAAGCAGACATTTTGTGTGCAAGGAAAGGGGGCCGACATGAAGCCTGCATAGCCTTCTGTTCCGGCAGAGGAAAACCTTGTAGCTGTGGAGAATCTCCAAGCCCACAGAGGCAGCGAGAGGCCCTCTTCTCCAGGCAGGACTTCAAACAAGGACATTCAAAACAGATACAGCAGTTAGCATAACTATTCCTAATTACCTGGAGGAATACTGAAGAATGCTCTGCGGGAGCGGTCCAGAATTGGAGCGAATATCAGCACGTCAAGCACGCATTCACATGACTTGTATCCATTTTGAACCCAATTCACAAACTTCAGAGACAAAAAGAGGCTAATAAGATATAGTATTCCCAATTCCCTTGCTTGTTTTGTCCACATTAAAGGAGTGCATGCGGTCCCAGCTGAACCGGAGATAGAGAAAAGGCTCATTATCTTTGTCATCCTTACACAGGGAATATTTGCTCACATCAGTCAGGGACATCAATGAGCCTGGAGCTATTTGAGGAGCGTAGGGATGCTCCAAATAGGGTTGACGCGCTCATTGGAGCATGTAGGCGATGCAGCTAAGCCATAACATGTTGAACCGCGTTGTACCGTTCAATACATCGAGAGAATGCGTACCCATCCCTTTATTATTCATTGTGTGCTTGAAGATGCATCCTTCCATTTAAATGGCTTCCTGTAGAGTGGATTATTAATAATATTTCAAGAGCTATTATGACATACTATAAGTAAAATGCGCATCAAATACTCTCAAATTTATCAGGATAATTTGGCTTGTTTTATAGACGCCACAGGCTCAATCTATAGGGGGCATAGACAGGCACTCACAGCCTTTGCACTTTTAAATGGGCCCATAACATAAATTTAGCACTACAGATACCCTTACGAGCGCACCGTCCTCACCACCCCAACCACACATCTGACACTGCTTCTACCAGAGATTTTAAACATTCGCCACTGGCAATCTCCCGTTAATTGGAAATAAGAGAAATGAGATCACACGTTTTTAGCCCATGATACATGTCTTTGTTCTAGTACTGCACTTTGTATTTATGCACTGAAAAACAGCACATTTTTAACATGGCCGCGGAGGCCTAACGAGCTCTTGTGAGAATCGAAGTCAGCGACATTTCTGTCACATAAAAACACCCTCTCTCGAGCTGTGAAAAGCGTGTCCGCAGGTTTTCATGATCTCGGCTTCAGATTAGCACGTTTTCATTTCCGTTAAATTTAAACCTTGTCTTTTTTAATGAAGCGTTCGCGGCATCTTTGTCCCCCTTGACATTCGTGCACGCGGCAGAGCCATAGGCCTACGTGCTGCTCGCTGAAAAAAAAAAAGAGGCGAACGGCGCATCTCTCTGTATCACCATCGTCTGCGCGCCCTGAATTAAACATGAGGGGAAGCGTCCTTCGAGCTAACAGCAGCACAGACTCCGTGACAGAAGGGTGCTGGAACACCAGCTGGAGAGTGTCGCCAGGAAGTAGCGTGCTAAGCTTCCCGCTAATGCTCCGGCACACGCCTCAAACCGCTACTTCTGCAACTTCGCCGCACCAGTCAGCAAGTCAATTATTCTTCAAAATAATGCGCCACTTCATTATTAGTTTGGCCGGTGGCAAATTGAAGGCACTGCAGCTGCTATTATCTAGTGACGTTCGCGAACTGGAGCGCAGTGAATTAGTTTCTCTCTGCCCCTTTCAGGGGGAGGCAGAGACAGCCCAACACAATAAATTGTAATCATGAGATATCTAAATTATGTTTAAATGTCGAGTACTGTCTAAGTATTTGGACATTGACCCAATCTTTGCCTCTTGAATCTGAGCTCTAGCTCACTGGATTTGAATTGAATGTGATGTTGGAGACTGTCTGCTTTTTTGTTGATATGTGCAAAATGGAGGATTCGCAGCCCTTTTTATGAATCCTTTCGGTCCGTGTACAGGGGAGTGGATAAAGTATAGGAAGGACCCCTGAAAAATGGCTTAAACTTTTAACTCTCTAAACCACTATTGCCAACGAGTATAGTCCAGTCTATAGTCCAGGAATGCTAATTAGCAGCATGTGTTAGCTTAACGGAGGTCTAACCAGCAGCTGGGTGGTCTCTAAAGTAAGATTAGGATACTGACAGAGATCCAAAGCAGCCAAACACTTGGTGCCCAAACTGCAGGTGCCTCTTTCGCAAAAACGGTAAAATTATAACTCTATCACAGGTGTGGAAACCGAAAGAAACAACAGCAGAATGAGGGACTGGGGAAACCAAAACTTTGATAATGGTAACGACTGTCCTGGGTAAACAGCTACCTCAGTATTGCGGGCGGGAAGATCACGGTCAAGGGACAGGTGGCGGTCAGACGGCTGCCATCAGGATTCTGGGGGACAAGCAGAGTGTTCCAGCCAGGGTTGAAACCTGAAGATCAGTTCATGAGGGAACAGGAGCTGAGAGGATGGGAATCAAGGGGCAAGGCGAGGCACACACAAGACTGGGGGCACACAAACAAACAAACAAACAGGGCTGAGGCAGGAACACAGAGCTGGGAAAACCAGGGCACGAGTGAGAAATGCGAGAGAGCTAGCAAACAAGCGCAAAGCAAGGCTAGACAATCTGGAAATGACATGAAGACAGACCTGAACTGAAGTACACAGAGACAATGAGTGACAATGGGAAACAGGTGCTGAGAAAGTGTGAGGAATGACACGGGGATTGGGGAGCCAACGCAGCAATAATTGAACGATTGAAATCAATCAGTAAAACAAAACCAAATCTGACACAAACAGTCAAAAACACAATGAGATGAATTAACAAGCTCTAGAAAAATCACCACAAATTTGAATCAAACCATAACTGGGGGAAAAAATATCCTGTGATTCACAAAGCTGGTGTATATGCTATGCTTTTGCTGATAACCAGTAAAACTCACTATACGTATCGCTTATAGTATTCGGTTGGGGTGGGGTGAGGGATTAAATCAAATCCTGTTTAAGCTCCTGGAAAGGCGAGTGTCAGTTTTGGCGGGATTCCAAAGAATACTTTAAGCGGTTTCCGCAGATCATGATGTTTTGGAGGTTGCTCTGGTCAGTGGACACCCCTCAACGGTCAGGTACTGAATATGGACGAGGCCTGTGCACTGACTGTGGCCGGCACCTGGGCAGGACATATCGCAAAGGCAGGGGCAGTTTTGGTCATTGCCTTGCATTGCAGCAGGGACCCCCAATGCGGTGCGCACTCAAGCAGGTGCGCATGCAGGTTCCGCTTGCAGTTCCTGTCTGCGTTAGCCCGATTAGCAAAGAGCTATGCAATCTGAAGCAATGGCTGACATCTAGCGCATATAATTCTCTGTGCTCTCCGGCATAGATTTGAATATTCATGGATTTTACAGAATAGCAGGAAAACCACTGGCTTAAATTTTCGGTGTATTGTATATATTCATTGCCGTATTTGGAATTCAACAGTAAGCATTTATTTTCACGGTGATTCCATGGCTCTGTGAGTGATCTATCTTGCTTAAGCACCTGATTTGTTCCCTCTGCTCCAATGGCAGTCAGTGGTCTGTAGATACGGTACTGGCGACTGTGCAGTTATGGAGAGGCAATAAAAAAAATATCACTCATACCTGTGATTCAGGAGCCTCTCTATTGAAACTGACATGAGCTGTATTCCATTGAAGGTATTCATTTTCACTTTACTCTCGGCTTTGTAGCTGGCGTTGCACAATCTCCTGCTCTGCACCAGTGCTGTGTTTATGTCACCATGTATGTGTGTGTGTTTGTGTCAGCGTATGTGTGTTTATGTATGGGCGTGTGTGCCCATGTATGTGTACACACGTTTGTTTGTGTGTGTGTGTGTGTGTTTGTGTATGCACGCGTGTGTGTTAGTTTGTATGTGAGTGTGTTTGTGTGTATGTGTGTTTCTGAATGTGTATGTGCTTGTGTGTATGCGTGTGGATGTGTATGTATGGGAGTTTTAGGCTTTGTGGGTGCATATGTGTGTTTGTGTTTGTGAGGGAAGGTGTATGGAGGTTCTGAGTTCTTCATTCTGTCGATGCCACCGTCTTAGAACGGCTGGTTACAGACCCAGTTGCGTGTCCAATTTCAGACCGAGGCTAACATCGCACCCACACGTTAGCTAGTCCCCATCCTCTTTCTGGTTCACAGTTAATTGCAGTTGTCTTCAGCGCTGAGTGTCCCCATTGTATCGATTGGGATTGGGTTACACTCTCCAGACCATATTGTATTTCTACACCAGCGTTGGCGGTGGGGGGGGTGAGCAGACATGAAGGACGGTGTATAAGAATTGTTATGAAGCTGAATGGGGTTGGAAGTGGGGCTGTGGGGGAGGAGGTGATATGGCACAGTGGTCACATTCAAATTTAATCCACTGTATCCTGCCTTTGTGTCTGAGGACGGCCTTCACCTGAATGGCTACAAAAAGTATCCAGGTACATTAAAAGAGAAGAGCAGTGATATGGGAGCCTGTCGGGCTGATGGTGATCTGACTGGCATATGGGACAATGCTCTGGTTAAGTTAAGTGGCATACATTAAACCCAGGTCAGAGGGCCGTCTGATCATGTGAAACAGGATGAGCTCAGGGACCCTGAGGCAGTGTCAAGGTGTTAAGAAGGACCTGGGGGATGGTGGGTAATGTAGTGTGTTAGGATTGGGGCCCAACAGTGAAGTTACCCATTTAATGCGGAACATCTGAAATATGTAATTAGAATGTTATCAACCAATAAAGAGAACAGAAATGAATGCCATCCTAGCGCTCTTTAAAAAAAAAGAAAAAAAAATACGAATTCCAATAAACTAACTCAATAAAGTGCTCTCCTCTCACCATCCTGATGTATCACACAGAAGTCACACTAGTATGCATGGAATGGATGGTTTATTTAGAGGACATTAAGACAAAGACATTAATGCTGATTGCATGTCACCATTGGTCAGCCGTCCTGCTATGGCAGTTCAAGCGTGAAAGCTTAGCACCATCTCTAACTGTACTGCAGAGTTAAGTGACTAATCTCTATTGTTCCAAAAAAGGCAAAAAAAAAAAACAGATTACGGAATACGCAAGATGAAAAATTGCGCGTTGTCCCAGATGTCGGCATCTGTTAAACAAATGAATGGCATATTGAGTGATGTTGGTTGACTCCTAACAGGAAGGGGATCTGGCTCTCCCTTACTCTGCGATAAGGCACACTTAAAGTCTTATGCCATTAATGAAATTACATTTTCCCGGGATTAAGTTAACTGACAGAGGAGCCAAAGCCTGCCTTCGGGTTGCATTATCTAGCGTAGCACGTTGGCCCGGAGCGGGATAACCGTCTCTTAAAGCATGCAAATAGCGCAAATGCCAAAGCCTTATTTGAATGAGGATGGGCAGACAGACCGCGGTTGGCTATTGGGAAGGAAAAGAGGAAGAAAAAAAAAAAAAAACCCCGAAACGCTGCCTTTAACCGCGATCCAGTTTACATTCACGCTCATTACCGAGCGCGTGCCAGGCCAACTGAAGCACTGTCTAATGAATCCCGTTTTTTCGCGGGCCCTTAATTAGCAGTGAGACGCGCGCCAAGCCGAGCTTTTTTTTTTTTTTTTTCATCAGCAATGGCACAGGATCTAAGGCTTCAATCCAGTATAGGGACAGCAGACTGGAGGAAAGAGACTGCTAACACTTTCAAATGCGGCAGATTATGAAATTCAAGTAAAACGCAACACTTTTGATGAAACGGCAGTTTTGCTAATACGTTCCGCCATAAGGCAAACGCTTAGGCAGTTTTAATTGGTGGATTTTATGGCGGGGTTTTATTGAGGATTTCCCGAGAAAGACCGTCCGTTTACTGTGGCGATGCCCGTACAACAGATGGGAAGAGAGAGTAAAACTATCATGCTCACCTGATGGTCATGTGGGTATTATTAGGCGTATGTCTCTGCTATTTCTTTCAATTAAAATGAGCAAAAATGTTACATCTGACAAAGCTTTGGTGAGCTATATATTTACTTCACGGTGAAAGCATTAATATTTACACATGGAAGAATGTGTCGCTTAGTGGATGAGCTGACTTCAAATTAAATAAATAAATAAAATAAAATGAATCTCAGTTCGTAGGCTACTCTGGCCTGATATGTAAATCTTTTTCTCAAACTATTTTGAGAAGTAACACAAATGTTGAAAAGAAGATACGGCAGTTTGACTGAAATCAAGATTTGGCAAGGGAAAAAAATGCACTCATCAAACACCAAACAGACAGCCAAAATAAAGCCAACATGTGGGGAAATAATTTTAAGGGTTATTGCGGGCCTGAAACGCATGCTAATACAGACCTTTTCTGTTGCATTGATCACTGATGTGCAGCGCTAGCCATAATTCTTTTTATTTCCCCGCCCCACCTGAAGGGTGAGGGCAAAGGGTACTGTTTTCAGTTCGGTTTGTTTCTGTGTTTGTTAACACTCTAGTGGCAAAACTAATGGGCACATTCACCCCAAATTCGGTTTAGGGGTTGCCACTGACCCAGAATAGATCCCTATTGAATTTCGTACAAGTAGGTGAAAGTATGTGCGAGGGGCGGGGCTTGTTGTGCCTGGCACCACCTTTTTTTCCCCACATTCCTGAAACGATTCTGTTTATTCCTAAACCAGCAAGCCGTAAAGCATGATTATACGTTTGAGATTCAAAATGTTAACGTTTTGTAATGCAACAGCAGTGATTCCCTACTTCCTACCAAGTTGACTGAGTTCAAAGGTCAGGGCTCCCATAACAAAACTTCATTTTGCAATGACTTGGTATGATTTGGTCTTTCTTTGTATAGTTGAGTTCATTGATTATACTGTATTTCCTTCGGTGTGCACAGTTGTACGAGTGTACGTGTGAACGTGTACATGTTTGCGCGTGTGTATGTATACATGCACATATATTGTCCACTGTACGTTTGTTTGTTTGTGTGTACGCCTGTCTGTCTGTCTGTACAGGGGCTGTGCAGCATCTTAACATTTTACAGTAGTGCCTCTGTAATGGCCCAGTGGCAAATGTGTGAACTCAGCTGCAAGCTCTCTCCCCCTCCCCCTCCTCCAACAGGGGCCTGACCCCTTTCAGCTGGTGCCGTGCTCTTTGAGTCCGGTCGGCCGTATGCAGGACTGCAGCTGTGGCAGCCTGCCTCCATCATCCAGCCCCCCATATCGATTCACCCTGGCTGGGAGTAATGATCAATAACTCAGGCTGTAACAGGGTCGCCTCCTCTCGGATTAGATGAGTCTGGCCCGACTGCTTCTCCTTTGATTCAAGGCTGATGGGGTTTGAGGAACATCTCTGCCGCTGATACTGAAACTCCTGGGTTCATCAGAGTGGTAACGACAGAGGTGCCTAGCAAAAAAAAATAAAAAATTCCCGCGGGTAATGAAAATATGTTGTAAACTCTGAGAAAGAGGTAATAAATTACTGTTTGGCTGTTTCAGTCTACAGCAACTTGCACAGGTGTAGATCAGCTCGATTGATGAGGTTGGTTGATGCAGATGGATGGGATTAATGAGTAGGTTGTTAGCAGTCCTAACTGCCTGGGCTGTTCTGGGTACTACAGGCCTATCTGCTACAGAATGGCAAAAATGGTTAGTACATATCGCCATTTCGTAAGGGGAGGGTGTTCTATAACCAACTGCGGTTTCATCATGGGACACTGTAGAATGAAAACGAATGTGAGCTTCTCAGAACTGCCACAAACCGGCTGAGGATTGAAAACTGCAAACTACATCAGCTTTACAAGAACATGGAATCAAATATGCATATAGAATTCTCTTAACGGAGCATTCAAATATGTATATAATAATAACCACTTGTAACTCAAAGTAGTAGGGTCGCAGTGCAAAGTAAATTTATACGCTGCTTTGTAAGCATTTTTTAACTTCCCATTCTATCCGAAAAATATGTTGGGGTTTTCGAAAGTTGACGAAAATAAGGTCCAGAATTACATTAGTGCATGAAATGTGTTATCCCTTTGTTTATTTTGTTAATGTGGTTGAACACTCCAAACCTTTACAAAAATGAAAGGCTTTTAGGCCCTAAGGTGAATGATGCTGAGGTTGAAGTAATAAGGAACTACATCACACATTGGTCTCAGATACTCAGCTTCTTCACGTCATGTACAACGACAAAGCTGAGCGTCAGCTAGAAGTTCACTGAATGTTCATGGTAGCACATCAATTATCTACGTTTGTATTTTATGGACACGGAGTGCTTCATTTTCAAAAAATCGTAATGAAATTATCATCATTATATTATATCAAAAAACAAATGCGCACCGTCATGGGCGACACTGCCACTGCATGGACCTAATTTTTGCAGACGTTGGAAAACACCATTCATTTTCCGCATAGCCATTCGAGCAATGGAACCGGAAGGAAAAAAATTCTAACAAAGCCACATAAAAAATAACTTAAGGGCTGTAACTCCATCAAGGTCTGGAACACTGACAACACATTGCAAAAAATCCACCCCTAAAACTGGCTGAGTTGTAGACCAGTGAGGAACTTTGGAAAAACAAAACATAGTCTGCAAAGAGTTAGAAATGCAGTTGGGATTTGCAGGCTGTAGGAGATGAGTTAATGCTGAAGATGTACATTTTCAAGTGAGTGATCGCATCTCCCTGCCCTCAGCAGTTGGAGGTTAGTTGAGATTAAGAGGCTTTTCAGTGCCTCGTTCGGCTGGCTCGACACGCTCTCCGCCTGCGTCGGCTCAGTTTGACACCGGCATCGTGGAGCAGACACGTCACAGGGTGCTGACATCCCCTCCAGATGCTGGCTAGACACGGTGGAGCCGCTCTCCAGGTACCAGGAGCTGGGCCCGACCGCTTCGCTTTCCTCCAGGTGCGAAGCCTCACGCTGATTCCTCCGCTAACCCCGGCCGCAGAGCTTAATCCAAACAACCAGGGCTCCCCACACACCACCGCCCACCCCCCCAGTCTCAGCCGGGGGCCACCCACACAAGCAGGAACCCTGACCACTGCCGACCGCTGCCGCCGGCTTCTACCCCTCATACCTGTCAACACGTCCTGCTAAAATCTCGAGTACCCCGAGGTGGCGTGAGCCCTTTTTACAGTCGAGAGTTTGTTACGCCTCCCTCCAGCCCTAAACAGACCCCCCTCACTGTCTCCAGCTCCGGGGCTCTCGCAAATTCTTTGCAGTCTGCAAATGATATGGACTGTGACAGCCCCCTTGTTATTCTTGTAATACAACCTCTGGCAACGCGGCCATAAAGCATATTGGACATGTCATATTCAAATGCTGGTCAGTTGTGGGTCGCCATGACGTCAGGTGGAAGCTGGGCATGAGTTGAAAGGAGGGAAACGAGAAAACAGTAGCTTGACTTTCTTAATGCTGTTTTCTCAGTCTTTCTGTTTGTGCATAATTTTAAAAATTGACCTTATCTTTTCGCATATTCTTTCTTCACTTAGAAAGCTGCTTTGTGTCAGATTTTACTACTTGGTGGCTGCGACTCCTTTAGTCCACGGCAAAATTAGCACTGCTTAAAATATGTCAAGTTGTACACTTTTTTCCGTGAGGCACTAGTGGAGTTTTATTGGTTAAATAAAGTTCTGCAGTTGAACTGAACGGTGACCTGTTGAGGCATTCTGATGCTATTCAGGTGCAGTAAAAATGAAAAATGATTAACCTATGAAAGAATTTACTTGAGCCAATGAACAAACAAAGCGCACTGGCGGTGTAATGATTGGAACATTCTTTGATCGACACTTCTGGAATTAGCCGTTACTCAGAAATTGAGACTCCTGCTATGGGCCAACATATTTTGGCCATGACATCTTTCTACCCACGAAGACTCTTACTGGCATGGAATTGAATTTAAGGCATAGGTCGCTTTGGAATGGGTAACTAAGACGCCCTTCAGGGTTTGTTTGAGAGCAAATAATCATTGGTTACATATGCAATTGAAAGGGCAATTGTTTTTTTCATCTGAAACTGCATGCAAGTTGAATACAATTCTTTCATAGTCACCGCAGACAGCTGAGAGTGGAGATCACATGCGCATTCGCCAAGTTCTGCATGCACATTAGCCAAGTTGCGTTCAGCAGTTATGTCATTTTGTTTAAAATGGTTGTTGTGTTTGCTATTCAGATTCCATTTTCTTTATTTAAAAAAAAAAAACCCTCGCCTTGGTCCACTTGTGTTTCTACTTACATGAAGTGAAAGCAGATTCGGGAAGATTTATCATAATTGCTGCTGCCAGGCCAGAAGAATTTTCTGGCTTAATCCCTTGCACAATTGCTTACAGTGACCATGACTCAGGAATGTGTACTTAACACTCCAATGTTCTAGATGAAAAAATGTCCGCGGTTTTTGACCACGGCAGCCTGATATTGCCAATGGAATGCGGTCTGGGCTGGACAGAAGATTTGTTCAAATACTTGCTCGCAGGTGGAGACCAGATACAGATGAGTAGGTACACAGGTTTGTTTGTTTTGACCCAGCTTTGAGATATTACTTGTGGCTGAAAACGCCAAGATGCCGTGAAGAGGTGCACCCGGGTAAATGCTGAATAACAGAGGGCTCCATACAAACCATATATTTGGAAAAACAGTGAGTTTTTAGAGAGGATTTCCAGATGGTATGACACAGTGTATATGTATAATTGCGTGAGTATCCTTGTAACAGAGGGAACGGATGTATTCGAGAGAGAAGGTACGTGTGTGTGAGTGAGAGAGAGAGAGAGAGCGTGAGAGAGATCATGTTAGCATCTGATTAACGTTCTTCGTGTTTACTGTAGTATGTGCCTCTGTCTGTTGTCCTCACACATCGATGTTAAAAGGCACTCAAAGTTCCTTAGGCCAGACCCGTGACGCTGAATGAGAACTGTGTCAGCCCTTTCAGATGTTTATTACTTTATCGAGCGAGCTGCCAGAGTTCATTTTTGTCAGCGCATTACACGGCTTCACAGTGCTTGGCTCATGGACAAAATTATGATGTGGTAGAGCCGAGCAACACAGAAGGATCTGGAAAGCAGAGAATCTTGGGCGGGGCATAGCTGTCGATAGCCATGTGATCTGGATTGATTCTGGAAATATGAAGTGAATGAAAAAAGATCATAATGACAACATGCCTGTTTATTAAGTGAGCACCATAATTCATTCGACAGCAACACATTTTTGTTATTTTGGTTTAGCTGGCCAAGTAAACCATCAGATCCGAATCCAGTCGCATGCATTTTACACGCTGAGGAGGTGACTGCAGGGGAAACGTCCTGGAAAAAGCAGGAAGTTGAAAATGGCCGCACTGGCAGAGCATCACAAGGAAAGATACGCAGACGTCTAGTGACGTCTGTGGGTCATGGACTTCAACCAGTCATCACGCGCTGAGGATATGGGACAAAATCTTTATTCTTTTATGTTTAACTGTCCAATAGTTTTTGATGCGGCTGAAATTGAGGGGATACCATGCGCAAAAGCTGTCGTCATTTCTAAACTGTTAGTCCGATATAGATGAAAACGCCTTCAAATTAAAGCCGACAGTCGGCATTGTCACTGTAATCCTCTCAAACTCAAAGTGCGAGCATACAGAACCAAAGTAAAAAAAATGTGTGACTGTCCAATTAATTATGGAGCTCACTGTATGTGCACACTTTCACGGGCCACTCTGCTGCAGTCGTTGTGACTCGAACACAATGGCTCCATCATCTCCGCACCGCAGCAGCTGACCTGCTGTAATGATCATACGCGCACCAGTCTCCTAAGTTTACTGAGAGCGATGCGACAGAACACTCTCAGGCTGTGGCAGTTTTCAATGTGAAAGCACCTTGTTATAGAGGGGTCAGGGAAGGACGGTAAGAAGTCATGACGGCCGTGAGTATAACTGCTCACTGTGATCAGCCTAAATAAAATGCAATCAATAAAGATGAATGGCTTTGTCTATATAAATGGTAGATGCGTGCCCTTGCGCTGGATCTGCAAACTCCCCAGGGTGTAATCCTGCCTCAGGCCCACAGGATGTTGGGGTAGGTTCCAGTCCTGTTAAACCCTGACCACGAATAAACGTGTTACATAATGAATGGTTGGGTTCATATATAGTCGAGAACAATACCAATGACATCCCATACAGTACCACGTACAAAAGATCTAATTTAAGAGGGTGATCATTTAGCTGACCCTGACGCAAGCCTATTTTTGCAATAGCTAAAGAAAACTGCATATCCTCGGTTGTGCTAAATCCTTTCTTAAACTTCACAGATAGAGTTCGAAGGCTAGCCGTGCACCGGAGCTGTATCCTGCTCACGGTAGGGTTTATGGGGGAGGCCCAGGGTGCTGTTATTGATGTTCTGTCCTGGACCCGGTGGCTCTCTCCAGCGCTGTCCAATTACTGTCTCTGATCACAGCAGCAATTTACCAGCCCTGCAATAAAAGGGCACAGGCACTTTTCATCACGCCGAAGGGCTGCCGAGTCATAAATCCATACGGAGCCTGGCCGGGAATGCGTAAAGACCGTATCGATCTGGCTTCCCGATCTATATCCTGCCAGCTTTCGGGCTATTCAGCTGCAGAGCGGACTCTGTTCTTTTTCGGGCTGAAGGACACAAACAGGCTGCGGCCGTGATGTACGCGCTGAATTATGTCTGTCAGTGTCTCATCGATGCTGTGCTACAACCATCGGGCCATCCGAGGCTCAAGACAAATGGGCAAAGGCTGGGTTATGTGTAATGGCAATTTTATTGATTTTATTTCAGCTTGTTTTATAGTTTTTGATGCATTCATGTCCCGATTCACGACTTGTAACTTATGGATATAATCACGGAACATATGCTGGAGATGCACTGAGGAAAAGGGCAAAAATGGTGGTCCTTTTCCAGAGCAAAAATGTGCGATGCAGGCCTACAGTAAACAAGCTTTTAGTTGTCTGAAAATGTGATGCTGGAGACCACACATCCAGCACGCATCACCCTGGCAGTGAGAAAACATTTCCTGCACCGCCGACGTCTATTGGAAAATGACGGGACTCGAAAAAATGCCTCCTACTCTTCATTCCCATGTAACATTGTGCTTGCGTGTCGAGTATAAATTTATTTTAATAGATACTAAAAAGCAATTTGAGCACCTTTTGCGCACAAATTTGAGGGACGTGTGTGGTGATGTACGTCATATTTACTGCGCTCAGAGTGATGACAAAACAAAACACATAGTTGCACGTACATCTTTGCCGTGAACACACATCACACCCCAAAGAAAATAAACACGCCTCAAAATCCTTCAGCATAAATTACACTCGATGCCCTCTCAGTTCCACAAAACAAGCATCACATAACCCAAAATAAATACCTCTTCCCTGCATGATTTTACTCAATTCCGCCTCGTGCTTGAAAAGCCTCCACCCTCAGTCCGACCCCTCACCTCCGCGGGAGAGATTTTCAAACACACCCATCTTTTTTCACAAGACTTCAGGGGAAAAAATAAGAGTCAAGTCAAAATGATTGAGTAACACTTACAATGAGATTCACATGACTTAGGCAAGCTTTAACTAATGGTGTACTTAATTTACAAAACAAGAGGAACGCAGAGCGTGGCATATGCCCCCGCCTGTATGTTGACCAAGGGCATATTGAGATGGCTGCTGTGGCGGCCATATTAGATATCGCGCAACGCTGGTTTTCGAAAGGAACCTTCCTCTAGCCACTCCCAATATGCCATTAAGAAATGGTATCAATCCGACGAGGGATTCTATGGTTATCCCTCGGAAGCGAAAAGTTAACGGACGACGGACGGACGGACGACAGACGGACATGTTGTCTACACAATTACCCCTTTCCTCTTTGGAGGGCGGGGGCATAATAAAAAATGCTTAAAAGTTAGCCTGTCACTTCATGTGAACATCTACATCAGTAAAAACCAGGAATAGAAGTGGAAGAATAAAACAGAAAATAACCTCGTCACTGAAAAACCAAATATGACCTTCACCTTCACAAATTATGCTTTGTTAATGTATGAAAAATCACCAATTCATCAATTAATGTATTTTTAACAGATAGCTGATGTTACTTTAATGCTTACTTATTATATGTTTAAAAATCCTTTGTTCATCATTAACCCATGTCAGTTGATTTGACTTTATCATCAAGTTCCTGATGATTTCACTCAGCCTTTTTATGGCCCAAGAACTACAGCGATGACCTTTACCCACTGCATGATAAAACCCGTCTTGACAATGGCGCACTAGTGTGTCGCCAGAGTTCATCGTCAAAATGCTGCATAGCGGGGGCCTCTCAGTGGCACTGCCTGTAGAGCGCTCTCCTCGCAATCCGCGACTTTGGCGGTACGAGTCGACATGTTACTCTTTCCTCCCCCTCTTTCCTGTTCGTCTTGCGTCCCTCGACAGAACAGCACAGTGAAGAAAGGCTATAAATATACAGTTCCGGTCAAAGGCTTGGGCTCCCACAGCAATGTTTTCTGAATAGAAATGGATTACTTTACTCACCCAGGTAGCATTAAATTAATAGAAAGCTTTCTAAAAACAACAAAGTCTGATAACTATTAAATAACTATTTTTCAATTCAGTGTATACATAGGCTTGTCCCATTAGTGTAGGGTACACCATGTAATAATATGAGAGATTCAGCAATTATAAATGTACTACACTGAACAAAAATATAAATGCCCCATGTCAAATATCGATGCCACACGGAGTTAACAACTTTAAGTGAGCATATGCTGACTTTTACTTGTACAATAGAGATATTTCTCTTGATTTGTGTACCATTTTTTAATCTATCTCTTTGTCAGTGAACATTTGCTCAGTGATGCAGTGATTACACTCAGTACATGGGTGTATTTCCATGTATTTCCAGACGGTGATCAGACCGAATGAGCAGTACCCAGACACTCCTTATACTGGGGACAATAAAAGGCCACCCCAAAATGCCAAATTTTGTCAAAAGTCATCATGCCTCAGATGTCTCAGGTCATGTGGGAATGTACCGTTGGCAGGCTGGATGCAGGGATGTCCACCAGAGTGGTCGCTGTGCAGCTGAATGTTAAGTATCGGATGATAGGCTGTTTGAGAGTTAGTTTCCGACTGCAAATCATACTGCAAATCGACCTCATCCACGTCGGCCACACCAGGACAGGATCACTACATCCAGCTCGTCCACCAGCGGGATCAGCTCTGATCAGTGACACGCACAGCAGATGAGACCGTTGGTCTGCACAACAGACGCATCGCACCACAGACAGTCCGTAACCGCCTGCGAGAAGCCAACTGTGTCCTCACCGTGGTCTGGATCTCACTGCTGTTATGGGTCGGAACTGATTCGCATGGGCAAACGCACACGATCGATGGCCCTTGACACCCTGGAGAAGAGCACTATTCCCAGACAAATCCCGGTTCCAGTTTTTTGTTAATAAAAACTCAAATTTGACAAAGGGCCTTTATATTTTTGTTCAGTGTATTTTGGCTCTAGTGAAATCACTCCCATTATACCAACTGCAGCAGAAAACATGCATTTTATGAATAGTGAATATGCATTTAAAAATATTCACATACAGCACCCTCCAAAATACGCATCCCTGGTTGTGTTAAAAGCCTTAAAATAAATTCCATTTTTTATTGCAGAAGCATACTCTCACACTGAAAAGTGTAGAAAAATGTAACCTTCAACCTTCAATAAAATCACCTGTTCCACAATTATTGGTACCCCAAACAATTCCTAGGAAATAAATGTAATTGAAGTATTTCTGTCATTTCTACAGTAGTTTACAAAATTGCATTTGAACGCTTTGAAATACCAGGACATTTTAAATCAAAATCTGGATCATCTAAATCATTGCTGGATGATTTAGAGAGATTGTGCAAAGAGGAATGGTCAAAGATCCCTCTTTCTGTATTCTCCCATCTTGTGAAACATTATAGGAGAAGATTGGGTGCTGTTTTGTTGGCTAAAGGGGGTTGTACAAAGTATTAACATTGGGGGTGCTAATAACTGTGGCACACATGATTTGACGTAAAATAATTTTTTTTTTAATGTGGGATTTTTTTCTGACTGAATAAATGCACTTGAATTAAAGGTTGGATTTTACTATTTTTTTACTTGTGGTCCTATATTATTTAGAAAAAAAAACTGAATTTATTAGAAGCTAAAGAGCACATCTTAACCAGGGGTGCCAATAATTATGGAGGGCGCTGTACAAATATTTTCCTGTACAAGATTCCACAGCAGTCAGATTCCTATAAGCCCACACCCTCCCACCATTTATTTATTTATTTATTTATATATGTTTGTGCGTCACTTTGCTTGTGTGCGCTTCATGAAAGCTGGATATCAAGGTACGTGAGTGGCTTGCTGCCTGGTTTCGGAGAGCTGGCGCGTGAGCAGAAATGTGCCGGACCTTGCCTCGGGCTGTCGGCTGCTGATCAGAGGGTCTCTCTCGCCGAACGCAGCTGTTGCTGCTGGAAACCGCATTGGCGCGGCCCCGGGTCCGCGAGGCACCAGGTGGCCGAGTCCAATTGACTGGTCCCTCTTCTCCACCCCCCTCTGGAGATGGTATGCCCGGGGTAGCCTGCAGCCTGTTTGTTATGGTGCTTGACTGACACCCGGGGAGATTGTGGTGTGAGCCCAGTGTTGCCACGGTACCACCAGAGCAGCTGTTGGACCCCTGGGTGAGATCCTTTACCCTACATTTCTCCAGGGGGGTTTAGCCCCTGTGTAGCCTAATCAACTTTAAGTCATTTGGGATGAAGGTATGAGCTGAAGAACAGTATTCTTCTTATGGTTATCAACATCCGCCACAAAGTGGAGGGGGGATGAATGAATGAAGGTTGTCCTCCTGGGTGTCCGTCCATCACACTTCTTTTCCAGGCCAGAACTTCTAAACCGTTGTACACTTTCCCATCAAATCCAATACATAGTACATCTTACAGTGTAGCTGTGCCTTTTCTTTATTTCAGCCGTCCTCCTGTCTGTCTGTCTACCAGTCACTCCGTCACGTTCCGTTTCCAGGCCAGAATGCCAATAGCGTAGCGGGGATCTGAGTATTTCGTGTTTATTATTATTACAATATTTGCATATTCACAGGCAGGTATACATAATAAAGGACAGGCACGGTCCAAAGGAACCCAAAAAACTGACCGTGACCCTGACCGTATCTGTAGAGACTACCGGAGAGGCACGTCACATCCGCGGACAGGATCCTTTTAGATGAGGTTGCCTTTTATGACAGATCTGCCCCACGGCATCTGCAGCCAACAGCTAACTGGTACAGCTCCAGTGCAGGTATGCACTGATCTGATCCAGGGGAACAGGAGGTGGGGGGCGGGGGGGATGAAAGGGAAAAGCACAGATGTACCCCGCTGGGGTTCGGCGGCCCCTCGCCAGAAAATGTCATATTCAGCAGCTGGTGCAACCCACTGGCCCCCTGCCCCCCCTCCCCCCCCCTCGCTCAGTTTGGCAGCACTGCTCCTAAAGGATGGCACTACGCTCGGAGGCCTTCTCTGGATTAGCCTGTGCTAAAGAACGGCGTTAGCTTCTGCCGAGACGTGTAGACGATATCCTTCATATACCCCCAGTTGGGTGTGCGCGGGTACACACCCAACTGGGCAGATCCAGGATATCTTTAGTCAGACCGCCTGTGCGCAAACAATCTGGACTCTCCTGGGAGTCTTGCATGGGTGTTATCCCTTCGCAGTTTGGCCTCATTTTCCAGGCCCGTCAACATGGCGCTGTTTCAGTTTGACTTCGATTAGAGCACTTTTTTCTGCATCATGTCACCAGCTGCGTTTGGGTGGTATTTAAAAAGAGAAAATTATGCTATGTTTGCACTTGGACGAGCAACCAGGGGCCTGAATATCGATGCTAGAGGAACAGTTGAATAAACGCACAGAGGGAAACCTGGAAACTTCTCAAATGTGGAACATGAACTGGATTAAAAACAGTTGTGCTGGGGTTTGTTCAGAGCAGTTATCGAGTCATACTGTAAACATGGCAGGGTACTGCAGAAGGGACAGCGTTATTTTACAGAACAGAGAGATCTTCAATCCTGTTTCATGATGCAGACCTCATTTCAGGGAAAATATTCCGGGAAAAAGCTAATCGGATGCTAGGATACATTGCCAAAAGTATTGAGTACAAATCTAAGGAGGTGATGATTCTTTTGTACAATACGTTCGTTACACCACACCTGGAGTATTGTGTACAGTTCTGGGGACCATACTTTAAGAGAGATATAGAGGCTCTAGAGAAAGTTCAGAGAAGAGCCAACAAGCTTATTCCAGGTAAAAAAGATTAAAGCTACGAGAAGAGGCTGAAGATCCTTAATCTCTTTAGTATTAGGAAAAGGAGACACAGGGGTGATTTGATTGAGGTCTTTAAATATGTTAAAGGGATTATCAAAGTGAATCATGTAGGATTCCTTCGACCAAGTGTTGTGAGTAGAACTCGGGGTCACAAATGGAAGTTGACCAAAGGTAAATTTAGCACTGATATTCGGAAATATTTTTTCACCCAAAGAGTAATTTCAATGTGGAATAGCTTACCTGACCATATTGTTGAGGCAGAGACCTTGGGGGTTTTCAAGAGCAGGCTTGGCCCAAAGCTAGATACCATTGAGTAATTTAGTATCTGAAGGGATATATTCACAATAGTATAAAGAAACTGGCGAGCTTAGTTGGGCTGAAAGGCCTGTTCTTGCCATTCATGTTATGTTATGTTATATTCTACTTCTCAATAATAATAATAATAATGTATTTTTTATAAAATGTGCCCATCTACATTGCACAACCCCAATTCCAATAAAGTTTGGATGTTGTGTAAAATGTAAAAACAGAATGCAATGATTTGCAAGTCTCATAAACTGACATTTTATTTACAATAGAACATAGACAACATATCAGATTTTGAAAGTGAGACATTTTACCATTTCATGAAAAAAATTAGCTCATTTTGAATCTGATGGCAGCAACATATCTCAAAAAAGATGGGATGTTAACCATTGTTTTGTAACCCCTCTTCTTTTAACAACAGTCTGTAAACATCTGGGAAGTGAGGAGACCAATTGCTGAAGTTTTTTTTTTGGAGAGGAATGTTGTCCAACTCTTTTCAGAAGTAGGATTCTAGCTGCTCAACAGTCCTGGGTCTTCTTTGTCCTATTTTTTGTTTTATGATGTGCCAAAGGTTTTCTATTGGTGAATCGTCTGGACTGCAGGCTGGCCAGTTCAGCACTCAGACTCTTCTACTGCAAAGCCATGCTGTTGTGATGGATGCAATATGTGGTTTGGCGTTGTTTTGCTGAAATATGCAAGGCCTTCTCTGAAAGAGACGCTGTCTGGATGGGAGCATATATTGTTGTAAAACCTCTACATACTTTCCAGCATTGATAATACCTTTCCAGATGTGCAAGTTGCCCACACCACAGGTACTAGTGCAGCCCGATACCATCAGAGATGTAGGCTTTTGATTTCTGTGCTGACAACAAGCTGGATGGTCCCTCTCCTCTTTAGACTGCATGACATGGCGTCCGTGGTTCCAAAAAGAATTTCAAATTTTGATTCATCTGACCCAAGAACAGTTTTCCATTCTGCCTCAGTCCATTTTAAATCAACTTTGTCCCAGAGAAGACGGCAGCGTTTCTGGATCGTGTTCAAATATGGCTTCTTCTCTGCATGATTCACCTTTAGCTTGCATTTGTAGATTGCACAGCAAGCTGTATTCACAGACAATGATTTCTTCAAGTTTTCCTGAGCCCGTGCAGTGTATTCCAGCGCAGAATCATTTTTAATGCGGTGCCGTCTGAGGGCCCGAAGATCACGACCATCCAATACTGACCCTCGGACTTGTCCCTTGTGCACTGAGATTTCTCCTGATTCTCTGAATCTTTGGATGATATTATGTACTGTAGATTCAGTCTTTGCAATTTTACACCGAGGAAAATGTTTCTGAAATTGGTCCACTATTTTTCGACACAGTTTTTTGCAGATTGATGACTCTCTGTCCATCTTTACTTCTAAGAGACTCTCTAAAATGCTCTTTTTATACCCAGTTATCTTACTGACCTGTTGCTAGTTAAGCTAATTAGTTGCACTAATTAGTACCACTTACTTTTCCAGCCTTTTGTTGCACCTCTCTCAAGTTTTTCGAGATGTGTTGCTGCCATTAAATTCAAAATGAGCTAATATTTTTCATGAAATGGTAAAATGTCATACTTTCAACATCTGATGTTGTCCATGTTCCATTGTGAATAAAATATGGGTTTGTGAGATTTGCAAATTATTGCATTATGTTTTTATTAAAATTTATGTAGCATCCCACCTTTTTTCGAAATAGGGCTGTAAATTATTGCTGTCCCATTTCATCGTCCTCTTTGTAGTTGCTGCATATTTTACATAGGAAATACTGTTTTTTTTCTTCTTTTTTTGGACATTTCAGAATTGCATCTATTTACCTGTTTAAAGGACACACAATTCAGGTTTCGGGAGCTGTTGATATTCCTTTTTCAGACATGGCTTTAAATTTTCCTGAGAAAATTTTCTCCATCTTTTAGTTCAGCAGCTGAGTATGTACTGAGTCGAATGCCTATAAGATAAGTTCCTGAATGCAGCATTAAGACATATTATTGAGGGAGCCATTGTAAAATAGCTACTGTGTTTGAGACCTGAATGTATCCCTGATGTTTGTTTGATGTTTGTTTATACTTCAATAAAAGTATACTGTTGTTTCCTTAGTCATATTGGATGAGACAGACTGGACAATAAAATAAAATGTTCGAATTTATGCTAGGCGATATTTAAAATGTTATCTCTGAATCAGTAATTAGCCCTGCATGTGAAATCTTCAGTTCTTCAGCCACGAATGGGAGATAACAGGAGAGTGTTTAAAATGAGAACATTACATCTCAATTAGTCCCTCTGCAGCCCTCATTAGTTTCAATGATGTTGACACAAACAGACCCAGTGTGTTACCCGCCGTCTCCACTGAGGTCATCGCTACGGCAACGTCCATGACTCAGGTCTGTGAAGCTCAGCTGTAATAATGCCCTTCTCAACGCCATCTCTTTCACTTGCACTGTTTATACCTGTGACAAGTCTATCCATCCATCCATTATCCATTGTGTTTTCCCAGTCAGGATTGGGACTGGCTTTGGCCAATCCCTGCATGGGCGAAAGATAGAAAGACAGCAATCGTGAACAAGGCACCAACTTTTATCAGGGCACAAACACCTTACTCTCTCACACCTACACCTATGAGCCAGAGAGTCTCCAATTAACCTAACATTAATGTCTTTGGATTGTGGGAGGAAACTGGAGATCCCAGTGGCAACCCACACAAACAAATGGAGAACAAGCAAGCTCATCTTGGAAAAGCCAAGGCCACGTTCAAACCCGCAACCCTCTAGCTGCGAGGCAGCAGTGCTACCCACGACACTATCGTGCCCATGCGCCACTCAGAGTACAGCTATTCTCAACAAGACTGAAAAAAGGCATTCTCTCCTTCCCCTTTTCAGGTATGACTTCGCTACATACTTCAGGGAGAAGCACACGAATGTCTAAAACAAGGATGAATTTGCTTTACATCGTAAAAATGCGTTTATTTAAATACCCAGCGTTTTGGCTTGTTGCAGTTTCTGAGGTTGGGTCTGACAAAATTCCAAGTTGGATGCAGTCGCTAATCAGTCTTCGGTTTTTACACTTCCTGTAACATTTGTAAGTAGAGTCATTTTTCAGCTGGACGTTTTTGATTAGCAAGTGGCTCGGCTTTACTTTAATCAAGCGAACTGTCCTAGACTGCCAAATGTATGTTTTCAAAAGCAAAACAAGGACTTACTTGGATTTCTTTACTAATATTTTAGCCCCACGAGGAATGCAAACCCTCCCCCTGTACCCAAGCCAATGGCGGAATGGTTGAAAAATTGAGTGATGGTGTTTTTCAGGTTGGCCTCTGAGGCACAACAGCCTTTCTTCCAATGTCCATAGACAGTTGCTGGCTTAGCATAATCTTCATGAGGTGGGAGGGATTTATTCAGGTGTGAGGGACAGGAGCAGCTGCAGTGTGATCTCTACTATATGAGTAATAAGTCATTTTCATCATTGCATTGGTCATCATCTTCTATTTGAACAGTGAGGTCTCATCAAACAGTTTAAAGGTGGCAGCGATGTTGAGGGCACAAACTCGTATGCCTGCCAGTAACGAACAGATCATGAACAGCAGTACCCCATACAACTTATAGCGGCACTGCGCTGTGCTCCCTTCACCGGCATCCAGCAAGTTCTGCATCAGTCGTGAGAGAGTGAGCGAAGTTCCAGTACCATGAAATTAGCGAGCATCACAGGTGTAAGCCGTCCAGTGCTAATGTAAGCCAACCACCAAATGTCAAGTTATGAACTGAAAGTAAGTAACCTTCAGCAGATGGACGGAGTGGCAGACTGCTGCGGCACAAAATGCCAGCAAGAATGTAAGGGGACTTATTCATAACAACATCAATAAAGTTTAATTGAGAAAATCGTATTTGTGGCGTTGAAGTGAATGCAATATTTAATTTAACATATTTGTATTTAAGTTTATGCGTCGCATCAAGATCTTGCGGCACAGGACAGCCAACTAAACGAATTGCTCTAAAACGGAGCAGTAAAGTATCGCTTGATAAAGCCTTACGATGTAAGCTGTTGGATCAAGCGAGTGAGAGTGAACACAATGGGTCTCCTGGCGCCATTAATTGATTTGTTTATTTTTTAAAAGAAGCTGCTTCTCTTTAAGCATCGGCTCTAATTTCCCACAGCTGTCAGACCATGGAAGTAACGAGCGGCTCTCTGGAGGGCTTTTGATTTTCGCGTGTCCGTGGGACCGCGGAAGCAGGTTCGAGTCAGGATTGCCGATTAACTTTTAATGATACGCAACAAATAATGCCAAAGCAGCATTTAAGTGAGACATTCAAAACACAAGTAGTTCACGAGTAAGGTCTTATTTCAAGTCAGGCATTGGATTATTAAACAATAGTAGCATAATGTTCGACACACATGACACATACCTGGTAATGGTTTCAAAACTCATCTAGTTGGGTAGTTTGTTTTGCACTTCATGTTACTGCATCAATGTTGTACCTACAGTAAATAAAAGCATGATGAATGGCATGCACTGCAAGATTCCCTGTCAACTTCAAGAATCCGATCCTGAGCCTGCCCAAGCTAACTAGCTCCCCCTATTGGACGAAAATGTTACCTGGAAAAATGCTATTTTCACGCCTGCTGTAAGTTTGTGTTTACTTACGACACAGACAGTAAACAAGTTTATTTCACGAAGTGATAATTATAGTTTTAAGAAAGCCTCAACCCTTACTTAAAGTGTTAATCTGCACATACAAATTCAGGCTTTCTATCGTTTGAAAACAGAATGATTTGGTTTGAAATATGGCCAAACTACCCAGTTAATGCATTATGTAGCCCCCATTTTCTCCAGCGATATTGCATCATTATAATTTTAAGATACTTATTGGTAAAATATGGAGAGAGTATGCGTAAAACAAAATTTTTGCACAAAGTGCAGTTGCACGAATGGCTTTACATCCTCCAATACATTCTTTGTATCTCGAACTCTGAAACCAACCTGGAAATACACAAGCAAGAACTAGATGAGATATAACAATGTGCCCAAACACAGTACAGGGTGAGCTATGGTTTTAGGGACTGTAGTATGAACATTTTTTAAGCTGAACTACATCAACGTCAAGACCTCCATGTTCCTCCAAATACAAGTAGCGAGTTGGCCCCGTTTTTCAGGAGTTCTGGTCGAAGCATAGTTTGCTTTGTAGGTCAAAGAGGAGAAGGAGGCTCTAGAAGGCCAGGCTGGTCGGGTGGGGCACCACTGGTGGTCATTAGGGTCACAGATGCTTGGGTCCAGATGTTCGGCGGCCTACACGGGGGCCGAGGGCGATGCTTCGCCCACAGGAGGAGAGAGGAGCATCTGTTTGCGCCTCCCCACAGACACCAACCTCCTGTCAGCCTGTCCAACTCAAACCAGGCTGGTAACAAGGTCACCTCTCACTCTCACTCTCTGCTGCTACTTTGTCCAACAGTACAGTGCATATAGGAGGACATGGTGAAGCTTTTCAAGATGAACATATTTGCATCATATCCGCTCCATGATAAAAAATTCCGGTGGACAACTTTGGCGGCGGAATTCCTGCCTGGAGCGAGTGTTGAAAATAGTAGCTAGCGTACAGATCGTCTGCGTTCACGGAATTGTGGATGCAGGAAACCGATGTTGTCAGGCATTGTGCAGTAATAGTTTAACCACTGCCCGTTGCGCTGCAGTGCTATTCCCATAACTGTATATTTACCAGTAATGAAATTAATGTGTTAACTGGGAAAATAATGTCATTACATCCTAATTGTAGCCAATGAATAATGAATGTTTTTTCTCCTTGGCAAATGAAGGTACAGTATGGAAGTGTGAGCACCATTTGGTCCGGGCTGAATTGGCGATGGCAGATTTCATTTGTAAAAGGGATGCTCCATCCGTGCATGACTGCAGTGCGTGATCAGCCCTGTCTGCTGAGGGCAGACGCAGATGAAAACAGGTGTGGAACCAGCTCGCAGCCTCTCAAGAAGAAATGCTCTGCTCTGTCAAGGATAACACGGCCAATCTGTTATTTTTAACAAAGAAATAAAGGCCCTGGTGCATTTTCAATTTTATTAGGAGCAGGTAATCGCTCATATAGAGAGCCATGCGGTGCAATTTTTTTTTTCCTCGTCAGTTGAATATTTTCGGAGGTTGTTTTCTGTTATTTTTGTCACGCTAAAATGCGACCAACAGAAGGCTAATAATGAAATGAAAACAGAAATTTGATTATGCCTGCATTGATTTATGAACACTCGATGTTTTGCTGTATGCCAACCATGACAAATAAAATGCATTTAATGTAGTCTAAATTCAATACTTGAAAGCAATTTAAGATATCAATCAAAATTGAATTTAAACAGTATAATTTTTGATCACAGTGTCCACATAACATATGTATATACTCACATTCAAGCCAAATATTGACTCACTCTATATTAAAGTAATGTTGTGGTTAGCCTGGATTCAATGCTCTTTACTTCACAAGTACAGCTGATACACAATTACTTTACTTGTCAGCTATGAAAACAGTGCTTTTAAGGGCATAGTCTTTGTTGGTTCTTTAGTAGTTGGTTCAAGCCACAGGGTGGCCACAACAAGATCATTCTCTCCTTAGTCCAATCAGCTGCTAGTCACTTTGGATAAAAGTGTCAGTTTTATAAATAAACAGTAATATGATTCCATAGACATCTAAACTACAGCTAAAGCTCTCAAAATTTATATGTACTGATAAACATAGCGTACTTAGCAGAACGGAATATACTAAATGTCTGTAATTGAGTATCAGCTGTACTGTAAAACACAGAGTAAATTCCAAGCTTCTTGTAATACGGTGAAGGCTCCGACCCCATTAGCAGCTAAATGGCAAAAGCTAACTGGTCCTCTCATTAACTTTGACCTCAGACATATATTCAGAGTAGGACTGCGCCCCTGCTTTCTGCTTTCTTCACTGTCAGAAATTTGCCCCCCGGAGTTCCTTGTGTTGCCTCCTTCTAAATTTGCTACCAGAATAACTGCTATTTTGACTTGCCTCATCTCACTCAGTGAAAGTCAACAAGAGGCCATGGATTACATCTTGTAAAATGCCCTTCGTTCCGCAGAACAAACAAAACAAGCATTCAGTATCCACAGCAGCCTTGACGTACTGCCTGGTATCAGTGCCTGCGGCTGCATAATGGGAACCCGTGAAGTTACCTCGGTTACGGCTATTAGCGAGAGACACAGATCTTTGATCATCGCTGTGATCTAAGAACATAAATAATACCACTGGCGATTCAGCAAGCATTACGATTCCAGTGCTCTTAAACCTTGAATTATGATCCTAACTGTTTGTTGAACCAAGAAAAATTAGGCTTTCAAACTGTATGTGCTCAAGAAAAACCCTTGCTTTGTTGGTGGCTCTGAACCAACAGCATGAGTAAAGTTTAATGGTAAAAATTTGTAGAAGAACATTCTACAGAATGCATTTTCCTGTTAGCACATATAGTGTGCATGTAATTTTGCAAACAGTGTCATTATTTGGCACTTGGTGCAATAGGAATGATTTTGGCTTTAGAGGCACGTCATGTTTCTGTGCAAAGGTGCTTGAGCTATGGACATCTCACAGTCGACAGGAAGAATGATTTCCTGATGAAAAAACTGGCATACGTATTTTGCACCATTGCTTCTGCATTGCTCTGATTGTGGTTTGCTGCTCCAGATGGCTTGCAATCTGCAAAACAATGCAGGCCTGAATCAGTTGCATAGAATATGTCGGGAACCACAAATTTCATTCTGCGACAAGGATGATTATACCAGAGTATGTCGCCACTGTTGCTCAAAAGTAAAGCAAACAGAGTATGGTGAACAAACTCCATCTTAGGAATTGTTGCATTTCAACAAGCTGAACTGTGTGAACAGCTGCAGTGGTTAAACTCTGCATTCTGACTGCTAAAGTAAGTTGGTATGTAAAGACGTTACTGAATGCGGTACATTTGGACTCTTGAGAAGAGTCCAGTCTTGTTGCATAGGGATCTGGCAAGGACAGCCAAAAAGGCCTTCATTCGTAGCACTGTGCTACATGTGCTATCCTGAATATGCAACAAAATTACCACTTGTGCTCAAGCCTACTTTATTCGTGTGAGTCCATGTTTTATCCCATTAGCTCATTTGAATTTTACTGGTTCTTTGACCAAGTAGACCTTAAAGAAAAAGAAAGAAGAAGACAACTAATTTCTAAGGCAGAACACAATATAGCCACCTGCATTCAAATTCAGCTGTGTGAACGGAGATTTTTTTTTGAGATGTGACTCTTGTTTTAATTGATAAATTGATGCAACATATACTGTGCACCCGTACAATAACGCCAAATGCTATTTCTCATTGGTGAAATGCATAGCTCAGATGAAGATTTTTCTGGTGGACAAACACAGGCAGCAGATTTTTAATCAGGTCTCTGACGCACTGTGCAAGACAAGCGAGCAGAGAGGAAAAGCAAGCAGTTTTTGTTGGCAGTGGTGCAAGCAACATTATCTGTAAATGGCCAATTAAATTTCACCCGAATCTTCTGGGCTGGGGTCATCGGGCTCAACATGCCTGTGGCAAAACGTGGGCTTCTGCAGACCTGGCATCCATGTAGTTGTTTTTTTTTTCCCTGAATCATTTACATATACCTGCTAATGAAACCCACCATTTGCTGAAGTTCTCAAATCAGCGTGAGGGATTCAGTTGCAGCTTAGCTTCACGGCGGGGGCGTGACGCAGGCCTGGAGGCCGTGAAACTCACGAGAGACTCCGTGTGAGGAGAGAGAAGGTAAATAAAGTCCCTATACACTCCTCGTGTCACGTGACTCGTGGAGGCATCTCTGGTTGGCTGCCTTGGCGTACTCATCTTAAGACAGGAATTATACATAGTATTGCCAGTCCATAAAATATTTCCTATTTTCGATGTAAGCTTGTTCATAGCATACACTATTAGAGTAAGAATATTCATACAAAATAGCTGAGTATTAATGCTAAATATTTGAACTCTATATTTTATGTTGATGTTGCTATATTCAGAGGCATGAGAAAGTTCCATCCTGTGCAGTGGGCCTGAAAACTGTACAAAGAATGCAAGAATCAGAGAAAAACAATATAGCAAATGTAACCGTACTTATGGTAGGGTCTCCTCATGCCGTTTGGTCCATATTGTATATTCATACGAAGGCATCTCTGGTTGGCTGCGCAGGTTTGACTGAGTTTTGGGGATGTGATCGGGGCCTGGGGGCTGTAGAAATCTCGATGAACAGAGAGAGACAGAGAGAACAGTAACAAAACCAACGGCACATGCTGTAGATGCTCCTACCATCCAGCTCTCCATGATGATCGTCCATTCACTCACTCTGGGGGGTACCTCTGGTTGGCTGCCCAGGCTTTCCTCTGTGTTGAGGCTTGTCATCGCCCCGGGGGGCTGATGCGATCACGGGGGACACTGTGTGTGTGGAGAGAAAGAGAGGGTAATGGAAGTAAAACCACTAAACAGAGGGTACCTGATCCGTCCAGTGCGCGCTGATAAATATTCATGAGGAGTGGTCTCTGGTTGGCTGCCGGTGCTGCAGTGGGGGAACACATGGCGAGATCCTGGCTGAGGGGCAGCCGGGCGGAGCAGAGCGAGGCGAAGAGGAGGCGGCCCGCGGGGCCCCGGAGACAGGCCGAGGCCTCCATCTGTGGAGAGGGCTGGTAATTACGCCGAGGAGGTGGCCCCGCGGCCTCTCGCCATCTGCCAGCGGGGTGGTGGCTCGCCGTGTGGACCCGGCCCGGACCCAGCCCGAGCCTGCCGGGGCGGTCAAGGCGGCTGTCGGGCCATCTGATCCGGGGCCGTCCGGGTCTCACCTGAGCGGAAGGCCGGCGACGGTGGGGACCAGAGGGGGGTGAGTCCAACGACCGGCTTCTCTGCCTCCAGAGTGCTCCAATGCACACGGCAGTCTGTTAGTATTCGGACTGCGACACTGTGTTAATCGGGCAGAAATTCTTACACTTCAGAGGCAGGACTGAAAACTTTCTTACTTTTGACTTGAGCCAAGCTTTAGTTGAATACATGCCAGTTTAGATCGTTTGTTTAAGGCTGGAGTTGATGTAAAAGTGCTGTAGGACAGTATTGATACAAATTTTTTCTCTAATCTCTAATTTTCTGATTTAGATCATTTTGAATGCAACCATGGTGAGGTCAGACAGTATATGGATAGTGGTACTATATGAAAATTGCTGTAGGGGGGTCTGACAGGCAGTGATATGGCTCATGGGGACCAATTTGTTCCCCAGTCTCCCCTACTTTTACAGCACATGCACTACATGTCCAGAAGTACATGGACACTTTACTGAAACCTCAGTAAGAGGTTTACTGAGACTGACATAGAAAATTTACATTTTTAAATTCTGAATATACCAACACTGTAACTGAAATTGGAATGATTTGGTCAACATGGGCTGACAGGACGGACAAATTTCAGGGTAGTTTCACAATTTTGCTCCACAAGTTGGAAATAATAATTCTTTTTCAGTACATAACCCCCCCCCCCCCCCCGCTTTTCAAAACGACTGTTAGTTCCAGTGGAGATTTCAGTAACGGCAAGGGTGAGGTGATAAGTGACATAGATTTGAATTGCAATATCCTTAAATTGATCCTGAGAATTTGTATTTCTGGGCCATTCTGACCAATTAATTTTAAATTCAACGAAAAGGTCTGATATTTAGAATTTAAAAATGCCCATTTTCGATGTTTGTCAATGATGTTTCAGTGAAATTTCAGTGAAAGTTTGGCTATACAATATAAATTTAGATTCAGGAAAACTGAAAGGTACTAGACTTTACTAAAAACCCAACTTTATTTTATTTTTAAATCTGAGCTGGAGCATATTGCCACATAGAAAAAAAAAACTGCCGCTTGTTTTACTCACAGACTGTTCAGTGCGGCAATTCACTCTTGAAAACAAACCAAGATTATCACCACTTTGAGTGAGTGTGAGGGGTAGTTTCACTTGATGTTTTTTTTTAGTTTGTCTCTTTGTTTGTTGGAATTAGACACAGTGCTGCGTCAGCAAGGCTCTGAAAATTGAGTTGGAAGTGGCACCTGGGTAGCAGTGGAGACGTATTAATGAGGACGGTGATTATAATTATTAGATTGAGCAGATGAGGAACGGGCGCTACGTGGAGCTAATGCATTTTGTCTCACCGCAGGTGTATGGGAGCGAGAGGCTCACTGTTCGCTCACCTGGGAGTTGCAGCTGTGGTGGAGACACCTGGGCCATTATCGCAAAGCCAAAACACCCCGCAACAAAGGGTCCGGGGGTATTTTGGGGAGACAAAAATACCCCCCAACCCCTCCCGCAGTTCCCAGGTGCGTCCTCACTACGCTCAGTGCTGAGTAAACTCCTGCTTATCGGGCCCCCTACTGTACAAACAGAGGCACTACACTACACTTGGGTAGCTAACAGGCTTGTAGCTGGGACATTTAGCAGCGACTTAGAAGGTTCGTAGTTGAAGGTCCAGGGTGGTCACTGTAAGATCTGTGAAACTGCAGCACTCTTGATGAACTCTGAACCCACATTGCTTTTGGGGGCATGTCTCCTGCATAGTCAAAACAACTGCAATTTGTTTTGGAAAAGCAACAGCTGCTAACATCTACTAGTTTTGCCTAAGGCAACAGCTACTTTGCTGTAATGTAACGGAAGCCCCTCAACACTGTTGGTCCCCCAAACAACTCCAATGATTCTGTAGAGTGACCCTATCGAGCGCTGACTAAATGATTTTTTTAGGGAGCTTTTGCTCTTTCACACGCTAAGAGGGTCTCATAAAGACCTATAAATTGTGTTCCCATGGACACGAGCCAGGAAATTTTTTGTCACAAAAGTGCGCTTCTCCCCTGCAGGCCTATACATCTCAGTTGCCTGGTCGCTATTGCATACCTGAAGGCCAAGAGAAAATCTGTTGTTGCAGTCCATGACTTGATAAAGAATGACATGACAAGTCAAAATGTCAAGTTGTAATAAAATGCAGAAGAGTGCGAAATATTTTGTTCATCATGCAGCAAAATTTCAAGGAAGACTAGGTTACGATTGGAAGGGTAATGGGTATATTTCTGGGAATTGAGACACATTAGAAGTAGCCCATGACATTTGAAGGAGAAGAACACTACGGTCATCATTTATATAATAAATTTATATGTGCTGTACTAATTACTGCATATTTTCTCACAAGTAACATCATTAACAAGAGAGAAAAAAAAATCACATATTGCCTTCGCATGCAGTAAATGTTCGGCTGCAGGCATTTAATTCTTTTAGAATTAGAACACTTTACAGAATGTTGTTGCCTCTTTAATTAACACATAATTCTACATCTACCCGGTTGCTGTTTTGGTCTATATATCAACAAATTCTTTTGTTCACAACAAGATGTCTGCATAATTGCACGTTCAAAATAAATATGGTAAATAAAACAATTGCGTCATGCTAGCGTAACCCGTGTGCAGCCGTAGCGTGAATATTGAAAATGGAAGTGTAATTAAGCAATGCAATATGTGATTAATTCTCCTTATGCGCCATCCCTGCAGTACCAGCCCAATCCTTACATATCGTGGAAGGGAGCCTGTTTTCGTCCATATTTTGCGCCGTCTCTGTGCAGCTGTCGAACAGCTCGGGTCCCAGGCCTGCTCTTTGAAGAATCCCCATTGCAGGATTTCGTCGGCCTGTTACACCAGATTGGTAGAATAGAAAATGCGGAGAGCGGGGTGGGGTGGGGGATCTCTGGTGCGATGGTGTCTGCCTTTGATCGCTGTCCACTTTGTTTTTTTCCCCCCCTCGTGCACACGCCTGTCAAACCCAATGAAAATCAACTTCAGAGTTTCAGCTCAGACTCACCTGACTTATTTCTGAAGCTGGGATAAACTTTGTGCACTTTCTCCCGCGCTGTCTGGTGGGTACAACAAAAGCCACATCCTCTGAGAGAAAATTATATTTGCTCTGTGCTCCAGTCTCAGTGTTACGCACTGTTAGACCAGAAATGAATTCCCATCACATTCATATGACTTTTTCCATGTAAATATGGTCAAACTGCACTAATTGTAAAACAGGACTTGCAACACAACATAACTGATACAGGGCTGGTTTCACAGAAAGATTTTGTGCAGCCCTGGACTTAACAGAGTTTTGTATGGAGATTTTCCATTGAAAATTGAATTTTATTTCATATTAAATTAACCTGCGTCAAGGAAACAGGCCCATAAAATTATAAAATTGTGATATAGAATGAAAAACAGGTCATTTAACCCAGAAAAGCCTTGCTATGTGCCACACAGTAAAGTGTGGATAATATTTTGTTTGCCTAAGACCTAAGTATCTAGCCCTCTCTCAAGCCCAGTTTTGAAACCCCTTTGGATCTGTACCGCATATTTACATTAAATATTTGGACGGCGTAGTTCTTTGGCACTTTGATAGTTGCGTCCTCGGAAGCGCGAGTACTAAGCGCTCTGTTTGTTGGGGATGTTAAAATTCTGCTGTGGGTCTCGAGAGTGAAAGCCACTCTGCTTCGCTTAATGACATAGCGGAGGCGCGAGGGCATCGCTCCTCTCCTCCCTCCCTCCTTCCTTTAATCTGCTCTCTCTTTCCCCTCCCTCCCTCCCTCTCTTTAATCTGTTCTCCAAATGAGGTGCAGCTGTGAGGACCAGGTGCTGCCATCCCCTCAGACGGAGCAGGAAATGATGAAATCCAAAGCGTTCGCTTCAAATGTGACAGATGTGTTGTCAGGTCCCGGGTCAGCGTCTGAGACACGCACAACCCCAGATACACCACCCCCTCGAACCAGGCACATGCATGCACATGCGCGCTCACACACACACACACACACACACAGACTCTCCACGCTCTCTCTTTCTCTCTCTGTCTCTCTCTCTCTCTCTCACACACACACATGAACACAAACCCATTTGCGCACACTCTCACACAAATACAGTACACACACTGTTTCACTATTGTCTTGCAGCATTACAGTGGTGCACACATTCTATCCACAGCTGTGCTCTCAAATTTAACTGTGTTCACAAAATCAAGGAGATTCCAGGAGATCTATGAATGTGGTATTGTATACGCTATGCTGTATGTATCATAGACAAAAGGCATTTTTTCATTCAAAAAGACGTGATTTCAAGCATTGATTTTGTCTGTCTTGATTGTGAATAATGCCTACGATTCAGCATTCTCATGACAATAACTATTAACCGCATTCTGTCATAAAGGCAGTTTGTCTGTTTCGCGAAAGCAGGACATGTTTTTTGAAACAATAGCAATGTTTAAAATTCCACTGCAAGTCATCTGGAATGCATCTTAAATCCTTGATACATGCATAAATTAAAATTTTAGTAGATTTCTATGAATGCCCTCATTCTTATAACAACATAAAAATGTTAAAGCCAGATACTAATTCTATTCGCAAGAATGACACTTGGCAACATTTTAATCAAGAACACAAATTTGTGAAAGACATCTTTAGGATTATGTTTGAATGGTGTGCCAAACAGGTGCTCCTTGTTTTGAGTAGAGCTTGTAAGTTTCATAAAAAAATGTTGATCCAGTTATGACTGAATGACGTCCTGTTCAGTCCTCATCAACATGAATTGATTTGATGATTCATATTTACTTGCAACCAAAGACACCTGAAATACACCTGAACAACCACACTAAGACAAAAATAAATAACTTGAACTCAAATAATAATAATAATAATAATAATATTTACTGTAATGTTCTACAGTACAGTAGTGCAAAGTTCTTTATGGACTTAATACCAGACTCACACTTTAAAGATACACAAAATGTACTCAAACAGCACTTTAGTAAATATATTATAAATATTGTAAAAAATATACTAAAAAGATGAGCTTATGAAATGGTATCTTAAAATGCATATTTTCAGCTACTAAATAAAAACCTACATTTTATTATCTGTCAGCTGTTTTTATCGCCTGATAGACTTGTGAGAGGATCACAGCAGGGGAGGTGTTTATAGTTGACAAAACCCAGAATTTACCATACTGGTGTAAAGCTCCACCTTTGCACGACACAAATGAATAGACCGAGTCACAGAGCTGTGCGATATGCAGATAGTTCTGCCTCCTCACATCTGGCATCTCGTCTCACACCACAACAGTTCATGTCAGAAAGCTTGTGACACCAGCATTACGAAGCCTGACTCAGTGTCTCTGCTTGGTAAGGAGGCCTGATGTTAAGCTGGAATATCCAGTTTCAAAATGGAAGGGTTCAGTGCAATAACGTTATATGTGCCAATTTGACAGAAAGTGAGATTCGGGTGGTTTTGAACATTGTTTTACTTCATGCTCCAACAATGCACGTGCTTTACAATGCCATCCTGACCAGTACACAGCATTATCACATGGTGAAAGGATAGTCTTCGTAATACTATAAAACATAAGCTTTCCATTGATCAAGTTATTGCTCTGAACCCTTCAATTGTTTGTGCCTAGTACCTGATGATATAATGCAGTGTAAGTAACTAAAGGAAGACATTTCAAAATAAATCCTAATTTCATTTTGTATATAATATGCATTATATATATATAATTATATACAATGTAAATAAAAAAAATGCACATTCATTTTGATTAAATCAAGTAGTCTTGTTGCTTTTGACTGAGTCATGTCCTTTGAATGTAAAGAGTGGAGATAAACTTGACTCTTTACACACAAAGAACTCAGTCAAAGCAACAAGGCGACTTGACTTCATCAAGTTGAGTGAACAAGTCATTTTTACAGTGCATGGGGGCAGTTTCACAGCAATGGATTAAGCTTAGTCCTGGTCTGAATTGAGTTTTATATGGAGAATCTCCATTAAAATTTGAATTTAGTCCAGGATTAGGCTTAATCTGTGTCTGTGAAACTGACCCATAATGTTCCTCTCTCACCTTCTCATCCATACACTATCTGCCTTGTTTGTGATTCACTTATGCATGTCACCCTGTTGAAGACCTGACCCTTGAGCAGGCCCAAAAAACACTGTTTACATTCAGAGTTAATACAGTGAGGAGAGTGTCGTTTCGCTGCCTTACACTCATCTGGACAAAATCTCCAGCAATTCTTATTACACTCTAATAATTCAAATTTATGTTTACTCCTCACCCGCACTTACAGTCCAGCGTGCAGGTTAACGAGCAGGATATGTGGGAAAAAAATGCTTCATATTTTTTCAGATGCAAAAATTAATGTGAAACATTTTGGGTCGGAGAGACTGCATCTATACATTCCTTTTTAATATGAGTCATGGGTCATTATATTTAATTTGGGTCATAAGAGGAGATTAGCCAAAGGTATATTTTACTAGATATTAGAAAGATCTTTTTCACATAGAGGGTGATCACAGAGTGGAATAGCTTGCAGAGTCTTGTCTCAGGAGCAGAATATTTTTGCTAGACTGGTTTTCAAGACCAAAATGGCAAGCTTCGTTTGACTGAATAGCCCGTATTCATAGGATGCTAAGTTACACTATGTTATGCAAATACTTTCAAATTAGAACTGAATCTGTAGAGTAAATTGAACTATCAAAGTGATCAAAATAAAACTGAAAAGCAGCAGCTCTTCATTTAATGATGTTTCTATTTTTTTATTTCAATGGAAGAGTTGTAGCGCAAAATAATGTCTGGTCGCAGTGAGGCATCATGACATCTCAGTTGAAACCTTATGAGAAGACAAGCTTAGTAGGTTTAACGTGGAACTTGTCAGATTAACACATTTTGCAGACTGCGGTATAATCAACCCTGGGCTTCCCCTTTGGAATATTTATGGTCATTTTCCCCAGATATTTTTTATGACTCTCCAAATATGTATTGCACCTCTGGAGCTGCATAGGCGCACACAATCTGAAAACCCGTCTTTGTCACGGCTTGGCGTAAATTCCCTGAGGCAACATTGAGTTTTCTGAGAGAAAGATACAGGGTTTTGATATCACAGGTACGTCAAGCTTGACTTAATCTGCTGCTGTGATTTATTAAACCCTCTTTACCTCAGGATCCAGAGCCGAATAAAAGCAAAGACAGCTGTCTTAGTTTATAATTAAGGATTTTTAGCCTCTGTCTGGCCCAACCATGATTGAATGCGATGAGTCAAAATGTATTTTGGGGTGAACAGTTTAATTAAAAATTTTAGTATCTCATTAATTATGCAATAACAAACACATAGAAAGCATAAGTGGAGATAAAATAAATTAGATAAATATTAAACCTTTATGCGCAGCAAAAGAATTATGTGGTACTTATTGGTTGCCCACTATAGACCGAAGAAATGCATTCATTATGAATGAGACTCCATGAGGAGCTGCAATCATTGGTCAAGCGACAACTCTTGCTTGTTTAAACTTGTTTGCCCGAAAATTTTATGTTTCCGGACGTTGATATGCTGTACAAATAATATGCTGTCCATGTTCATGATGTTATGCGCCATCAATTGACATTCCTACCCTAATCATACATTTTAGCGGACATTATATTGAAAAATACAATGAGGTCCATAAAAAAAGTGGACAGAGACTGTTTTTGGCTCAATACAGCAGCACATTGGATTTGAAAACAATGAATTTATGTTTAAAGTATAAATTAGCAGCTTTAATGAGGGGTACTTAGATTCATATTCCATAAAAACTATAAGAATTTAACCCTGTTTACACCCTACCTCAGTCTAAGTGCTGCACACAAAAAAGACAGTACACAACACAATATTTTCCCACCAGAATATTTTAATTTTCATCTCATTATGATGGTGGAGGCCTCGTCAAAATTTGGTCCCAAGGAAATGTTTGCTTAATTTTTTTTAACCCTGCATTTTCTTAAAGCACACTGTGGCTTACAAACATCACCTCAATGTGTTTTTTATGCCTTCCCTACATAGCTTCACTGGTGTTAAACCGAACACTTCTCAAGAAGAAAGTAAGGCTGAAAAAAATAAACCGCAATTAAAGTTTGCAAGGCATGCAGTGCAACAGAGTTTCAGAGGAGAGTACAAGTCTTTTCATAGTTACTGTGTTTAAAAAAGGTCTCACTGAGAATTTCGAACTTGCGTAAGTGTGCCCAAATTATATAGTAATGATGGGTATCATGTTAATATGACTGTAACAGCATTTTTAAATATGATAAACTTTTATTAATTTATTTTACATTTATTTCAAAATGTTGAATGTGTCTGTATATTGCAAGACAATTTTAATGCAATTAAATAAATAAATAAATAAATAAATTCAATATCATTTACTTCAGCCTGTTGGCATGGCAAAACTGGTAGGGAACATATTTTGTGTCATTACTAGTCTTCCTAAGAAAGTATCACAGTTGGGGAGATGTAATCTGTACTGGATTGAATACGCACGAAACACTTTTATTTTATCCATATTACACGCACAGAGATTCGTGGGCGCCATAAAATATGAATGCCATGGCACTGGTGAGGAGGACTGAAGTAAGTTAATTAATGACGCAGGAGCTCTGTGTCACCAGAGAAGAGCCTGCAATCTTGTATTCACATTGTCATTATACTGTGTAATACGTTTCAGTCCTTAGCTAGAATATAAGCTTCAGTTTAGAAAACGAGAGATAGAAAGACTAAAACCTGATATTCCAATCAAGTATTATTTTGTTAAATGCAATATTTTCGTAAAACAGATGTAAACCGATTGTTGGATACTGTGACTGCATTTTCCCCCCGCTTACCGGTATCAAAGGAATGCACATAACATGTAGAAAATTTTATCTGTGGAGTGACCTGAATTGACTTCTCATTCATCGCTCCTGGCAAAACAATTTGGGAAACGCTGGGTTAAAACAATCTATATGCCCTGTGTTGGGCCACGCCTTGGGCCAGGTTTGATCTGAAGTTTGCACTGGATAAAAAGGGGCTCTGGCGACAGCTTGCCAAACCATTTAGGGACTGCGGAAATCCGCCCGGCAGATGGGTGCCTCGGTTTTACATCTCGCTTGAGTAAAGGCATCCATCTTCACGAGCGAAGCAGACAATCTGTGCCGGGGCGAGTGGAAATGCAAGGAACCGGCGAAAAATGGGAGGATGAATGCGGGAGCAGAGCTCCGGCTGGGTAATGGCCCTGATACTTTTCCCTGGCCGGTCTGATGGGGCTGGGGGCGGGTGACACCGCTGGGATTAGCACATGGTGCTGAAAAGAACTACGGGTCCCAGCAGGCTTTGCGACAGAGCTGCACCAGATGTCTATGTTTTGTAGATGGTTCCTTAGGATACGCTGCCTCGACAAAGAAATTGCCAAGTAACGGGGGCCAAATTGCGCTATCCATAGATGAGCACCTGTTCTTCTTGCTTTCGGACCATATTGTTGCAACAAAGCTGTTTTGAAACAAAGTTTGCTCGACGTTCGGTAACACGCGAAGTTTAGTCTTTTCGACAGTTCAAGAGACTGACAGAAAAGTAAGGCAATCCTGTTCTGATTATGCCCTACCCCCTCTCTCCCACCTTTTGTTTAATTTAATCTTGCACAGAGGCTCATTAGCCTCCCCTACCAGCTGCCACTGTCTTCAAACATGTAGCGCTTGAAAGCTACGCGGCGTATTTACGGCCTCAGTGTGGGAGGTGGGGTTGATGGCGGTTTAATCAGTCCGCATGTAGGGGTGCTAAATTCATGCGTAATGTTCTCTGTGTCATACACCGCGCTCATGGGGTAATGATGAGTAAACGCCTCTCCTGACTATTACCATTTCTGACCATATTGCGGGGGGAGGAGGGGGCACTCAACACGAAAATCTGTTTCGATAAATTAGTGACGCTTGCTTTTGAGCAGAACCTATGAAATACAAGATGATTGTCTGTGCGTTCTCCCCTTCTGATCTCACATCCAATTTCCATGAGTTTCATTCTTTTGTTTTCGTTACAATGCCATTTTGAGAACACTGTACACAATATAAGGACTTAAATCATTATTCTCTTCCCGTGGTCTCTGCACGCACTAAATAATATCAAATGAAGTTGGCAGTTATACAACCAAGTGGATATTTGGGACATTAATAAAATTTTAAAAAGCACATAATATTGGGACAGAGGAAGAAAAGAAAGAACCTGGATGGGACCTCCAATAACCGTCTGATATAAAGCACGCCCTTGAGCAAATGAGCAGAACAATGTCTGCCTGTATGCGGATTTGAATGTTACTGACTGTGAAGTAAATATCACAGTGAGTCACATGTGCTCATTGGTGTCGATGACCAAGAGTTTCTTCATAGTTCATGGACGGGATAGACTTACATTATATGAGATTATCTTCAGTCTCGCAATGACTGATTTTTTTTTTGGAGGCAAAATGGCAGTACATGGGGCAGAACTGTTGCCCCATAAAGGGGACAAACGGAGTGTGAATCCTTGCTCAAGAAGAATCCTGGCTCCTGTGTTGAGAATACATATTCTGTCTGAGTCCATGTGGGATTTTTCCAAGGATATGCACGAAAGGTTAACTCTGACTCTCCACTTGCACAAAACCAAACAGGACTGCTGAGTCCAAGTTAAATAAGAGCACTCATATCCAATTCAGATGTGCCCAAAGTTCTTATTAAATTCTGTCTTAACCATATGAAATAGCAGAATTAAATGTCAGATTCATTTATCGGCAACAAAATGTAGTAGATATTACATATAGGGCGCAAATATTCAGAAATGCATGATCACTTTGAATCTTTGCTGAAGACCTTGATTTGCAGAATCTGATGTGTAACCTCTTTGTTGGAATGAAAGCCTGTATCCATACTTGCCATTTCTGGATAAGATTTAGGACCCCATGCAATTGAAAAACAGAAAAATCTGTGTACGAGCAGAGGAGCCATCGAGCATAGTAAAGACATTTTCAAATGCAGGCACAAAAGGGTTAATTATGGAACGTGCACTGAATTCTTTTTTGCATGTATGCATGTGAGAATACGTGTGGAATCGGTGTGGTAGCTTGTGACTATACCTGTAGTGTGTGGGCCCTGCGATGGATTGTCGACCTGTCGTACCTTTCAGCACGTACGCTGAGATGAGCCGCAGCCCCCACGGTGAAGCTGATCTGGACTAAGCGGGTGAGGAAAATGTATGGATGTGCGGTTTACGGAAAATGTACACCTGTTTCGCGGAATAAAAATAGTTCTCCATATCAGCACCAGTGTCTGTCAGAGAAGCAAACTTTGAAAAATGCATACAGTAACCATCTGTGTGATCACGCAAACAGGTGCTCAACACCTGTGCGTTCAGGAAGTGTTAGGTAAATGAGCTCCTATGGAGAGTAATGATGCAGGGGTGTGAAACTAAAACTAATTATGCTACGCTGGGTTCAGGAGAGGCACGAGGGTTCACAGCGTACGAATCCAGATTTTAGAAAGCTACTGTTTGCTCCTCAGATTGCATATGTTCATCTCCACTGTAAATTGTGCATTGACTGCGCGTACAGCAGGCCTACCTTAATTATTTACTTTGGAGGCTAATTGAAGACACAGCACCCTCTTTAGGTAATCAATGAGAATTAGATAGTTTACATCATGTGGGCTTTCAGTTTCCATTTCTACATAGATTTAGCTTTACTTTCACTTCTATTTATAACAGACTGCTTTTAAAATGATTTTGGTCAAACTGCAAGTTGCTGTAATATAATTGCATACGTGCACATTTTCTTTTTTTGCCACACTCCGTATGCTTGCGGAACTCAGTTGCTTTTGACACCAAAAGTTTTAGTAGTTGCAAAACTTAAATCTTGTGAAATTAACCTTGCTCCCTCCAAAACTTTTCTTTGACAAAAAAAAAAAAGAAAAAAAAAAAAAAGAAATCACAGATTAGAATGTACTTAATCTGGCATTCTAATGAAAATATAGCTATTGCAATAGGTTGTGGAGTTTTAGAATACTAACTTAGAATACTGAGAGGAAAACATCCCATAATAACCCCTCTCCTTAAAGGGTTTTAGGGTTCCACCCATATATATATATATATATGGTTCCACCTCAGTTGACAGTTCAGATTAGAATGCCTTTTGAGTAAAAGGTAACAGGGTCTGACAGGCTTCAGAAAACAGCTTCAGAAGAAGGCAAGTGCAATATTCTTTGTGACAAATGTGTTGACTTTGGCAAAATGCTATAAAACAGGACTGCATGAGAGTACATTAATGTGTGGAATTACAACACTTCTCTTTAATTTGCATTATAGCAGCCATGTGAAATACTTCATCATTTGGGAATGAAGGTTGAGCTGGAATATTGTACATAACTAGGGTAGAAAAACAACAGAGAGGCTGATATCTATGAGTGAGAGAATACTGCAAATTTATGATCAGCAATTAAAGATTAATTGTTAGGCCAAGTTTCAAAGAGGCATCAGTATGCATATTTTAAACATTCAATGATTATACTAAATGTGGCATATGATTTAAGGATATGACAAACTGAACAATTATCTTACCTCAATGTAATTTTAGCACATGCGTTCAATATTTCATTTTAATGTCGCATAAAATGTGTGCAGGCATTCTATCCAGTGTGCTGAATTATGACACCATACTAAATATCATGAATATTTAATGTCTAAAGCTCACATTTTCATTGCTAAAATTGACACATTGATTTATATTATTTGGTCCAGCTAAAGATGATATCATACGGCATCAGGAAACCTATATTTATATATGGTGCCCTCAGTGTGGTGCATTCAGTTTTGACACATTGAATGATGGTATGACATGAAGATGTGACATTCGACAGTGAGTGATGGATGGGGGCAGGAGGGGCGCAGATGGAGTGGGGGACATGCAGAATCGAGAGTACACATGCACGCGCACGACCACTCAAACACGCATGCATGCAAGCAAACAGGCAGCCTGCACATACTCACGCACCAGTCACACGCTATGCACACTCAAATATGGACTCATGCTCGGTAAAACACACATGCACACACATGCACTGTGCATACTGACGCTTACACACACATCACAGCCAACACGAGGTGCCCGCACATACTGCATACACTCAGAAACGTACACAAGCAGACATGGCGTGCATTAAGACAGACACACACACAAATTGCAAACATTCACACATAGACACAGATGAGTGTACACACACCAGTGATAGAGACTAGCTGTCGCCATGTCGCCAATGGCGGCACAAAGAATTTTTTCAGGCATTTCAGACATACTTAGTCGCTCGGGCACAATCTCGCTAGGTGATTATGACTATACCTTCATGGTCATGATGTAAGACGTGTGAATATTTCACCTTTCTGATCTTTTAGTTTTGGGAGTTTTTGAAAGTGGGGTGATGCAAGTTCCCCATGCCAAAATGCATTGCACATTTTCATTGCCTGCAAGTATAGAATTAGACCAATCGTGGAACGTTTCGTTTCGTCCAAAGGTGCGGGAACTGTCAGTGTGCCATTTTCGTTTGGACAGATCACGGCTGGTAGGGGATTCCTCAAATGTGAGCCCACTAGGCCACCGGTGAGGAAGTTTACAAATATTAAATACTGTAGTAAATATTGTCTAAAAGTAAATTTTATGTATTTTATCATTATGAAATTATACTGGGAAAAGTTTTACATGTATGAAATTTTACATTGTCAATCTGACTTTACATGAACCTTGTCAAGTGCTCCATCTTATGTTCGTATTTTAACTTATTATTTTGTATAAAATACAAAATTTGAAATAATGCTGAACTTAATCATAATGTTTTCGAGGCACTGCTGAATTTCATAGTCATATTTTGGTCACCAAGGTGCATTTACCAGGCTCTGTCATTGCATGCACCCTGCACGCAGGCACACGGACACACACACACACACACACACACACACACACACACACTATATATATATATATATATATATATATGTATGTAAAAAGTATTGGCCCCCTACCTGATTTCTTTTTTTTTTTTTTTGCATATTTGCCACACTTATGTGCTTCAGGTCATGAAACAAATGTTAATATTAGACAAAAATAACTCGAGTAGATACAAAATGCAGTTTATAAATGATTATTTCATTTATTGAGGGAAAAAGATATCCAAACCTACATGGGCCCTATGTGAAAAAATAAGTGCCCCCTAGACCTAATAACTGATTGTGCTGCCCTCAGCGACTGGACCTGCAATCAAGTGTTTGTGATAACTGGCAATGAGTCTTTCACATCGCTGTGGAGGAATTTTGGCCCACTCTTCTTTGCAGAATTGTTTTAATTCAGCCCCATTGGAGGGTTTTTCGAGCATGAACGGCCTGTTTAAGGTCATGCCTCACTATCTCAATCAGATTTAAGTCTGGACTTTGACTAGGCCACTCAAAAACCTTCGTTTTGTTTTCTTTAAGCCATTCAGTGGTGGACTTGCTGATGTGTTTCGGATCATTGTCCTGCTACATTACCCAAGTGCGGTTGAGCTTGAGGTCACAAACTGATGGTAGAACATTCTCCTCCTGGATTTTCTGGTGGAGAGCAGAATTTGTGGTTCCATCAATTACGGCATATTGTCCAAGTCCTGAAGCAGCAAAGCAGCCCCAGACCATCACACTACCACCACCATATTTGACTGTTGGTATGATGTTCTTTTTATGAAATGCTGAGTTAGTTTTACGCCCGATGTTACAGAACACACACCTTCCAAAAAGTTCAACTTTTGTCTTGTCAGTCCACAGAATATTTTCCCAAAAATCTTGGGGATAATCAAGATGTTTTTTGGCAAATGTGAGACAAGCCTTTGTGTTCTTTTTGGTCAGCAGTGATTTTCACTGTGGAACTCTCCCATGGATACCATTTTTGCCCAGTCTATTTCTTAATGTTGAGTCATGAACACTGACTTTAACTGAGGCAAGTGAGGCCTGCAGTTCTTTAAATGCTGTTATGGGTTCTTTTGTGACAACATGGATGTCGTCGTCGATGTGCTCTTGGAGTAATTTTGGTAGGCTGGCCACTCCTGGGAAGGTTCACCACTGTTCCAAGTTTTCTCCATTTGTGGATAATGGTTCTCACCATGGTTTGCTGGAGTCCCAAAGCCATAGGAATGATTTTGTAACCCTTTCCAGACTGATAGATGTCAATTACTTTCTCATCTGTTCTTGAATTTCTTTAGATCGCGGCATGATGTGTTGCTTTTTGAGATCTTTCAGCCTACTTCAATTTGTCAGACATATTCCATTTGAGTGATTTCTTGATTTAACAGGTCTGGGTTTGGCAAGTAAAATTGAACTAAAAAATATGGTTAAACACAGTTAATTCATGATTTAAGGGGGGGTGGGTAATTACTTTTTCACATAGGGCCAGGAAGAATAGGGTAGCTTTTTCCCTTAATGCACTTAAAAACTGCATTTTGTATTTACACGGGTTAAAATTTGTTTGATGATCTGAAACATTTCAGTGTGACAAATATGCGAAAAAATAAGAAATCAGGAAGGGGGCAAATACTTTTACACAGCACTGTATAGTCAGGTAGAGACAAGCATACTCACACACACATACCACATATACATGTTCACAGACAAGCACGCGCACACACACACACGGACAAAAACCACAAAATTTCATTCAAACACGGACAGAGACGAGTGCATGCGCACACCCGCACACATTGCAAACATTTACGTGTGATCTCACACACACACACACACACACACACACACACACACACACACACACATTCACACTTAGACCGGGGCCAGAGCTGCAGTGCACTGGGATCGGGCAGCTGTGGAGGGAAACACAGGCCATAAGGATCGAGCGCTTGCCAAATCAGCATCATCTATTATGAATGGCCTGGGATGTCCTGCCTGCTGGGAGCTCTAGGCCCATCTCCGCGCCCCTTCCAGTCACGAATCTGTGTAAAACACCTCTATCCTGGCAGGAACTCCGAGCTGGAAGTTCCAGCCTCTCCACTTTTTAAAAAACATGAAATAGCTGTACATACCCCGAACCCTGAGCCATACTCACGAGCAAAAACATAAACAAGAAAAAATATATTATGTACTCAGTGTCGTGTTTGTACCTATAAATCATGTCTTCATGATATGTGATCTGAAATTCAAGCCTGCAGATTCCATGACTTAACAGTGAGGCTGTTCTCCTTGTCTAAGTACCTTAGATATTCCATGGATATTCATACTTTCCACAAGTTAATGTGTTTTTTTGTCCCAGAAACATTGTTTGAACCCAAAGAAACGAGTGAACGTGCCAAAACAAGAGCATTCTTCATTGCTAGAGTAAATCAACATCATCCTTCTCCATTCTAGCCCATTTATTAATTTATTCATAGCACAGGCGCTTACATGTGTATGTACACACGCTCACAAACATTTATGCGCTGAATAGATTAATTATGCATTAAAAAATACATTAGAATGATGCACAATAAGGGCTCAGGAAGCACAGCTGATTTATATGTCACTGGGAGAGGAGTTTCGCTTGAAATTTCGTTTAACAGCAGGTGCGAAAAGTGAGGTCGTAAGTCTACTCTGATGTCCCCCTTGTGGGAATGACAATTAGTCAAAGGCTTCGAAGCAACTAACCCACTTAAACTGCGCTCTACCTCCCGCCTCCTCCTTCCCCTTGTGCTACAGATGACTTTGTGGTGTTCTTCCAGAACAAAGTTGCTGACACCCGTAGGCTCTGCAGGTCCCCAGCTGCTTGGCTAGGCCGTCTCTTTCACCTGGCCGTCCCTCCCGCTACGCTACAGCAAGCTATGCTACGCTATGCTTTCTCTGCCATTTCTCCCACGTGGTTGTCCTTCCTGTGATTCTAAGCTGTGCTTTCCCCTCTGTCTCTTTTACCTAGCTGTCGCTACGCTAAGCTATGCTACACTTGGCTATGCTTTCCTCTTCATCTCTCTCACATGGCTGTCTCACTCCCAATGCTATGCCATGCTTTCCCCTCGGTCTCTTTCACTTGGCTATTCCTCCCAATATGCGGCAATGAAATACGCTAAGCTATGCTTTATCCAGTATTTCTCTCTCTTGTTGGTCTCTCCCACTATGCCAATCTGCGCTATGCTATGCTACGTTAGGCTATGTGTTCCCCTCCATCTCGCTCATTTGGCTGTCTCTCCCGCTATACTAAGCTATGCTATTCTAGGCTATGCCTTCACCTTCCTCTTTCTCGTGCGTTTGTCCCTTCCACTACCAGTAGAGGTTCCTCGACAGTAACAAAGACCTTTGGAAACCTCATCTTTCGATACTAAATAACTTAAACCTCTTGGAGTTTACACTTCTGGATTAGCAACAGTTGCACTGACTAATTGAAGGACAATCAAATTTATTTTCGATAGCATTGCAATACATTGCACCACAAAATTATTAGGCGTTTTCTTCTGCACATAAATGGCGACTTAAAATATCAATATGTCTTCATAAATTCTGTGCTCATGTAACTCGTTAAATGGTTCAGATTTGCGTAAATTAGTTTGTCAGGCTCATTAAGCAATAAGCTACGAGAATCTGCTCTATATTATGAATTTAGAAACAGCTATAGGGCGTTGTTAAGCACGGTGCTCAGTATAGAGACAGTGGTAATAATGGCGAAAATAAATGCTGTGAAGTCAGTGGAAGTTTTGGATTTTTCGCATTTATATTACCATACTCATGATGCCATATCAATGATATAAATATAGGCAATTGGGATTTACGTTTTAATTGTCATTTCTTATTATAGGTCATGTATTGGTCTTGGTTGCTCAGTTGATAAATTGTTTGACTGCTAATAAGGTGAGCCAATATGAGAACAGCTTCGAGCAGCAAAGGGTGAGGTTGCTGAAGGCCCTCTGAAAATCTGAAGGCATTCTGCTTCCCACAACACTGAGATATGCTATGCTTGCCCCACAGTCTCTCTCACGTGGCAGTCCCTCCTGCAAAGCCACAATAGGCTATGCTATGCTTGCCCCTCCATCCATCTTACACAGCTGTCCCACTTGATCACTAAGCTATGCGAAGCTGTGCTTTCTCCTCGGTCTCTTTGAAGTGGCTGTCCCTCTCGCTACGCTAAGCTATGCTACAGTAGGCCATGCTTTCCCCTCTGTCTCTCTCATGTGGCTGTCCCACTTGCAAAGCTAAGCTATGTTATACCAGGCTATGCTTTCCCCTCAGTCTCTCTTGCCAGGTTGTCCCACTTACAATGCTAAGCTATGCTTTCCCCAATGTCTTTCTCACATGGCTGTCACTCCCACAGTGCAAAGCTACGCTGCACTAGGTTATTCTTCCCGCTTTGTCTTTCTATGGCTGCCCTCCCGTTATGCTATCCTATGCTTTCCCCTCAGTCTCTCTCACCTTGCTGACCCTCCAGTTATGCTATGCTCTACCCGCCCCTCACAAAAATACCAACCTGCCAAGTTCCGACAGTGTCATTGGGGCCAGCCACCTGGCTGGCTTTGTGGAGTCTCAGTGGGATCCAAGGTCAGCTTTTACTCATTCTTACTGCAGTGCCAGCTGTAGGATTTTGATGATCCTGTGGATCAGAGGGGCAATGCGGAAGGGCTGGCAGGGTGCAGTCGCAAACCACGGGGCTTGGCTGCAATGCGGATCACAAGAGAGACAACAATATAGAGACCCCAGTAAATGAAAATGTCTTCTTACAAAAAAATTATTCTCATTAAAAAAAAAAAAAAACCACACCATTCAAGCCAGATTTCTGGGACTTACAATTTTCTGTGGCCCAAAACGACCACATAGAACTTTTATATCGGGACTTGGCGCTGATGACTGTTTGCAGTCAACAAACCAATTGGGACTTGGGCTGCATTTCGAAAATCCCTCCCACTTAAATGACAATCTCCAAGGGTCAGAAACTGCTTGGTTTCCACCCTTTCTTTACCAAGGAATTCAGCTTAAACTCTGGCCAATCAGAAGTGCTAATGTTTAGTTAATTACCTGAGAGAAAAGGAGACCATGGCCTTTGGATTTGGTGTGGATTTGAGGGTCAGATTTCAGCATCCATGAAAACTATCCCACTACTCTCCCCCCTGAAACAGATGGACATCCTGCAATTTAGAAACTGTTCAGTTTTCACGTTTTTGGACGAGTCTCCTGGACCATGCTCAGACCTGGGCACAGTGCAGATTTGGCTCTTTTAATGGGAAAGGCCATCCACTGTGTGAATACAGCTGCCCTTTCTCTACCATTATAAACACTGAGCCCAACTGTATTTCTGACTGTCAGAGGTAAGGGGCAATGTTCACTGCCCCGAGAGACAAACCTCTATCAGGATGTGAAGTCTGCTCAAGCACAGTGAATGAAGCTTAATACCCTTGCTTAACGATGCTTAACTGTCCATCAGTTTAAATTTCCGTTTCAGTTTTTGGCAGACAGTAGCAAATCTTTGAATACAGGCCTTCTTTTAGACGCATATCATGCAGGCATAGTAAAATCCAGAAAAGATGATAGAGTGTGAGCCAATTAGCTTCAATGCGCGAGGTTTTAATATTTCAGGACCCTTTGATTGATATGAAACAAGTGTCTTTTTTTGTCTGTCTTTGACGGACCAGTCTGTGCTATACATATCTACAGACGTGAAATAGCGCAGTCGTGCGCGTTTAAGTGCAGCCAAAGTCGTCACCAACTCATTCCTGCTCTTAAAATGCCAATGGTTTCATTTCTTGCGTTTTCAGACATTCCTCTAAGATGCCCCTTAATTTAGATTTTGCGCTTTTCCGAGTTTTTCGCTAAATAAAGAGCATCCCAAATGTGTCGATCAGGATTTTAACGGGATTCAAGTGAAAGGATTCACTTGGGCCAGGAATCGTCCCAAATCATGTTCAAAGCACGCGGAAACAGGCGACCAGGACACAGCGTAAATTGGAGTGTCGGAGGGACGCGTTATTTTCGGTAAGACTATATATTTCACGTCATTAGATATTCTTTTTTTTAAAAATACTTAAAATTTGGGTATTGCTAAATTCTCGTTGCGCAGTATACATCCCCTTAACAGTTTAAGTGGAAGGGTATTTGTGTTGTAAGATGCCTTTGTTTATTATATAAAAAAAAAAAAAAAACCGGCCTCCTCTTCCTCTGCATTGATCAAATGGTGATTGGACCCCAAACTGACTGCTTCTTCCTGCAGTGTCATTCAAAGCATAGTTTACGTCATCAAAGCTTTTAGACAATTCCCTCAACATAATACAAAATATTTGACTACACTCCGATAAGTTGAAGAAAGGTACATTTTGAGATAATTCCCCACACTTAAAAACCTTTTCATTTAGCACACTCAACTTGCTGTTCTGAGAAATGGTCTGTTTTCGGGTAGACAGTAGGAAGTTGGCAGCGTGTTTAATAGACATAACATATTTTGAGGATACAGCAGTTAGGAGTCTGGTTTGGGCACGGCCACAGAGAACGGTCCTGGTCATTAAGGGACACAGCTGGGATACACCTGCAGATACCTTTAGGGTACCTAATGAATGTTGGACCATTCCTGGCACATTCTGTTGGAGAACAGCTGCAGCGGAAAGATTTGGAAAGCGCTGTCAAATACGTGGTGCTGATCAGCAATTTTACGCTCAACAGCCTCATGCCCGTCTGCTTGTGCAATTAAAAGATGACAAAGAAGAGCCATTTTATAGCCAAACGCAGAATTCATTGGCATAAACAGAACTATTCTCTAAAGATCAGGCCAAGTTGTGTCAACTGCTATCGGAAGAATCGAAACCTTCCATAACAAAATGAAATTCAAAGACTTTGCAATGGTGCATTCAACAACGCTTTACCAGCAAAGGGGAATGAAAATCGCGAGAGAATCGGTTTGCTGATTTGTACCAATCCGTTTTATTCCTGAAACAAAGGGAGCTAAAAGTATATTTTGCTTTAATCCGTTCATAATGGCCAAATCACACTCGTAGGCCATGCGTATTCAATTCACATGATCTATGGAGGGTGCTCGCAACAGACCAAATAACAGAAACTAGCATTCTCCTCCCACAGCGACAGTTCTGTCTTTGGACACTGGAGGGCAGAGTAGTCTTAATATTTTCACAGATTTGTTTTTCAATTCTGCGGAGTTGATTATCGAACACAGCAAGCCTGCGGACACAGTAAATAGATTATACTCCAACGCCTACGATGCTAGAGACAGGGATAAACAATCGGAGTAACCCACAATTCATTTTGTATGGTTATCGGACATCTCATTTGCTGCCGCTGCAAGAATCAGTTACACTGAATATATGCACACTTATTTTTTATTGTCACAGTGATTTTTTTTTCTTCAAATATTCAATGTTACTACTGTGTATTACAGGGTTTTCCAAGTATATCAAATACAAACTTAAACATTTAAGATTTCCTCCAGTTGTACAAAGCAAACACAGTGAAGCAAGAAAACAGCAATGAGACGAGTGAATCCTGGTACATGGGCAGTGCATTGTCCAGGATGCCATAAATATGGCCGATAAAACGGTGCCATAACTACTCATGTCCACGAGATGAAATGAGCCAAATGACCTTTAAAGGGTGCGAGACCTGTGCTGCATAAGGATTGGAGATCATTCAATCACAGAAATGGCTTTTAAGGGAAACTATGGCAGCATTCAAGAGGTTTATTTTTTCCAAGATATCAGCCCAAACAACTACGGAGTTTCTAAGAGGAGGTCTGTGAACATATTCAGCAAGGTAAATTTCATGGGAGAATGGGTAAATACAAATAAATCACAGATGACAAACCACAGTTTTGGGGCTTTATCAATGCCTTTAATCTAATGTGTCTATAAACATATAAACATTTGCTGCAAGCTGCGGATGAGGGATTGAACCAATAACGAGTTAAACCCTACACTGCCCTAATTTTATGTGAAGGTACAAAAAAAAAAAAAAAAAAAAAACAAAAAAAGATCATCATGATGTGATATTATAAATAATATTGAATCACTTCACTGAGAGGGATTAATCAAGTTTAATAGCATAAAAATGTAGGAGACCACTTTAAATGTATTCACGATTGGTGAACGTTGCATGGAGTGCAAAGGCTTCAGATAAAAACATACCTAGCTGAGTGAATTGGTGCCAAACCTGGAGTAATCTTACACGACAAGTCCGGTCACATTTCTTACAAGTGCGCATAAAAATACATGCAGTATCTTAACGGCAACTCATGTCCATCTTGGTAACTTGGGCTCATAGCATGATTGTCACAATTTGGTCCTACCACAAAGCACACAAAAACACAGTTCTGAACTCCAAATATGGCTCCTGCTGGTAAATTTCTTGCTGCAATACTGGACTCAAGCAACTGAATTGAACCTGCACTTCCAAAGCGTCAGTAAATGTCAGCAGTGCCAGTTGTAGTTATATAGCAATGTACTGAATAAACACCATAGTTACCAATGGTCTTCTTTTCTTAGCCGAGCTGAAAAAGTCTGAAACATTCAGGCTCAATTTAGTTCATTAATGGTCCCATTAGCTTCTTTCAGTGTAGGAGCAACTCGTGCAGGGGCCCCTTTATCTCAGTCCAGACGGAATGAATATGAATCTTCCATGATTCTCATTGGACGGTAGTCCACGAACAACAAAAGAATCGTATGAAGGATGCAACTGTGTGCAACGCAATAACTCATGGTGCACAATTCCCATGATTCACATCGACTGGGTTTCAACTTCGAAAACAACCAAAATAAACCAATCAAAATTGTGTCAGGCAAACAAGATATTCAGGTTCCAAGAGTTGTGCTGATTGGTGAAATTGGCTCTAACAGCAACAGCAATTCTGACTACATGCAGTAGGGGCTGATTTCAACAGCTGTGGGAAAACAAGACGGAAAGAAGAGCAGTTGTAACAGCCCTGTTGATTGCACAGACAATGGCTGAATTGCTACAGCTGTGCTGATTGGTCAGGTAGTCATCTACCAGCTACACCAGTCAGCTGACTGAACAAAGAAAAAAAAAAAAAAACAAAACAAAAAAGATCTTCAAGAATTAAGGTACATTGTACTTGAAGTGCTGATATTTGGATTCACGATTGCTCGTCAGGCTAATGCTACTTATTTTAAAGTACTTAGAACAGAACAGCATAACCATTACTAACCTGACTGAGAATGTATAACTGAAATTTTGTCCCTGATAATTTCATGTCAAATAAAGTTGCTCTGAAGGCACAAATCTTTAAACAGCTTTTTATGACAAAACCACTGCTATACACAAGTCCCACCACAGAGCTACAGAGGCCCCGCCCCTCTTCCCCAGGTCTCTATCCACTCTCCACCTCTCCTTAAAAACATAGCTCAGCCTTAAAAACACAAAGACTCTGATGGGTCAACCATCAACTTTCTACTAGAAACCCCAAAACTGACCGAACAGCTTACAAAAGGAGTAATTTCAACTGCAGTTTTAAATGATAATCTTAGACAAATTTTAAATGAATCAAATCAACTTAAACATGTTGTACAGCTGCGTTGGTCTGAATATATTGGCACATTTTGCATGAATGGTTCCAAACATTAAATCCACCACTGAGGATTATATACATTGTTGTTCCAAGTGAATTCTAACATATTCAATTTTCAAAAATGTGATAAAACCAGTTTAAATACATAGTCAAGAAAACAAAGTGCGTTAACCCTTTGAAATGCTACTTAACGTGTGCATCAACTTTTGAGCCATTCAGACAATTAGCATATAGCTCATGTAACCAAAAGTAATAACAGGCAGACCCTATCCCCCTTGAATGAAAAAGATAGTATGCAGTAATACAGCAAAATGTCCAGTTAAATTTTACTGCATGAGGTTTACCAATTAATAATTTGTACACAGAGGCAAACACTTAACTGCCAGAATTTACACCGTTCAGGCAGAGGGTGATACATGTCTGTTAGATATTTGACTGAATTTTGTTCCAGTGGAAGGCCTTTGGGTAGACAGGAAAATCCAAATTTTCAGGTTCCAAAAGTGAACAGTTTGGTTGCTAAGGCCTCCAGAAGGGTCACCCTCTGAAGGACCAAAATTGAACTTTTAAGAAAAATAGGTTTTTGAGTTGAAATATCTCAGTCTGCCCTCAAATGCCCAGCTTGAGTTTCACTGATGTCAATCTGTTTTGGGAGGAGTTTTGGAAATGGGCTTTTGAGGGCGCCACCTATAGGGGGCGCTTGAATACACCACTTTGAGCCCAAGTAGCACTTACGTTTGAGGCATTCCTTGCCTGCACCCTCATTAGCCCAAGCTTTTTTATGCATATGATATGATTCTACAACAGTGCCTAGTACTATTCCACTTGAAATTGTGGAATAGTACTAGGCACTGTAGTAGAATCATATCATGCATAAAAAATGCTTGGGCTAATGAGGGCGCAAGTAAGGAATGCCTCAAACGTGACTGCTACTTCGGTCAAAGATGGTGTATTCAAGCGCCCCCTATAGGTGGCGCCCTCAACAGCCCCTTTCATGATTTTCCAAAACCCGTCCTAATATAGACTGATAACAGAAAAAAATGTAGCTGGGCGATTGAGGACGCACTGAGATATTTTAACTCAAATCCAATTTTTCTTAAAAGTTCAATTTTGGCCCCCAGGAGGGTGACCCTTCTCGAGAACACAAAAACCAAACTGTTTACTTCTGGAACCTGAAAACCTGGAATTTTGCTACTTACTAATAGATCTTACACCAAAAAATATTTCAAGCCATATGCTATCACACATATATCAACCCCTAATAGAAATCCGCCTGACCGTTATAAATTCTGGCAGTTAATTGGTCAAAAGGGCAGTAATCTTTGCATCCAAAGGGCAGTTGACAAGAGTGAATTCCTGTAATATGAATACAGGAATTGAAGCCCTAGGGTCAAACCTCTAGAATTAACACAAGAAATAAACCCCATTTTTGAAGCTATAAGCCATTTACCAAAGTGAACATCACACTCAGTAAAATACTTCCCTTCTGTATAAATGCTATACAACCAGAACACTTGCTTCCATCAAAACCAAAACAACCACACTGTTTCCATTTTTTATTTCACATCAGAGGGACATCTGAACAGTACTGCAAAATGTATTTTACATAATTAGCAATAAGCACAGACCCAAAAATATTTGACGCACGAGGACTCAAAATGAAGGAATCATGTCCTGAAGGAATTTTAGTCAATACCAGAACTTTACAAAGATATGGAAAACATATTTCACAAACTCCTCTGAGGAAAAAGATGGATGTGCATTGCCAAGAAGCACAAATCAAAAAACATTGCTCCTTAAACACAAATGAACATCAGCAGAGGCTGAATGAAGAGACAGACTGCTCATCTCAGTGGAGAACTACATTTCTATAACCCTCAAACCAATGCACCAGAATAATTATGAGGTAATGCGATCAACAACCCTCAAAGAAATTAGATTTAATCTATACAGAATTCAAGATGCCCGTGTCAGGAAAAAAGGTACAGAAAAATCCCTTGTGATGCTTTGCCGACCACATGCTAACCCACCCAGCAGCTGACCAGTGCTACGACACGCTACTGAGCCTCAGAGGCCCTGCCCCTCTTTCTCAGGACTCCGCCCACCACTGTCACCCTTAAAGTCACAGCACCGCCTCAACACTCAGTGCCCAGGTGGGCCGATCGCACGACTTTCCACTGGAGGCCCCAACTTGCTGAATATCAAAGCGCTTGCTGCGCACGAGCAAAAAAATAAATGAGGCTGAAAAGTAGAGTTGGCCCTTCGATGACCAGCGAGTCTTTGTTCTGCCGACCCTCCCCCTGCCCCTTTAAGTGGGCAGGGGGTCGTCATCCCCTTTGCTACACTTGCATTTGCAGCACAGGACGAAGGGTGTGGCCAGGAGGAGGAAGGGGGAGGCGACCAGGAGCAGGAGGCCGAACCCAGCGAAAATCCCCACCACCTGCGGAGGCAGCAGGAAGAGAAGATTTATTGCATATATTTAGCAATTAATAAGCTATTCCAGCTGATTCCAGAAGTTAAGATGAGGCTAACGTACACCACTGTGGCGCATTAGCTTCAATAGCTCTCTGCCAATGAATATTATCCCCATAGAACCAACGGTTCCTTATATGGGTTAGTTAAATGCAGCGTCTGTATTCAAACCATTGTTTGCATATAAAGATAGACAACCGACCAGCTTCCCAAAAGTGAGACCGAAACATTTTGATCACCCCCCATAGTGGCTGGCTGCAGTACAGGTCAGAAATCTGCCCCCTCCATGTTAGCAGATGGGACAAGAGCCACACTAGAAAGTTAAAGCAATTCTTACCTTTCTAAGATGTCGCCCAGCACTCAGTAAAAATTTGAACAAGAACAAATCCGCCTCCCTCCAAAGTCCCACCCTCCTCCCCCCAATTGCCAGACTTCAACAAAAAAAAATATAGAACTGGGTAGTTCGTCAGACTATAAAGGTAACTAAACATTACGAGGGCATTTTATTTTATACCACATATAGAATTGTATGTTGGTTAGTTTTCACTTACGGGTGCCTCCGAATCTGACTCCACTGACCCGTTTCACTCACGCTGCCCACTTCCTTGCACCGCATGCAATATTTTTTTTTTCATAGGAGAGTGAAATGGGTCAATGGAGTCAGATTCAGAGGCACCGGTAAGTGAAAACTAACCAACAGTAATGACATAATATTCCATTCTATATGTGGTATACAAAAGTAAAATAAAATGCCCGCGTAACATTTAGTTACCTTTGTAGTCTGACAAACTACCATTAACATTATTATTGTAATTATAGCATTTCAGCACTCATTTGTTAACAGCCGAATACGTCATTTATTTTTTCCTGCCAGGGTGTGACACCCAAGCGGTGACAGCTATAGGCAACGAAGGAGCGCTGCGATGGATGACAGACAGGAAGCTCTGCAAATAATTTTATTCAGACCGAAGAAAATGATTGGTCAGACTTATCAGAAATTTATGAGAACTGAACATTGAATAGTTTCAACACCTGGTGATTTCTTTAACATTTTATTGAGCCATACGCTTATTAGGGGCATTTTAAGATACAAAAGAAAAGTGTAAAAATGCCGGAAAGGTAAGAATTGCTTTAATGTACGTGCCAGATAATTTCCCAAAAATTTGTGTCATCTGAAGTAGTTCTTACCATTATGATGCATGCTCAAGTGTACAAAGAAGTTTGATTTAATTTAGTTATTTGATACCATAAAAAGGGGGTGTAAAGTCATAATTGACATACGAGATTGACAGCATCTCTTAGAGTAGTCACCTATTGTCTTATTTCTGGGAATTTTTTAACACTAGAATGCGACCATTGAAAGAGGTATACTGTTTACATTACTAATGAATAAGTTGCTAGGTCTTAGTGCAACTGAATACAATGCATCTGCAAAGCGGATAAATAACCATGTTTTCGAATCGCAACCAGGATCTGAAGTAGGCCAGCACGATAAATCGCCAGAAGATCGCGATCTTGATTCACCCCAACGGGCAATGTAATTTCTAAATGTTGACGATTTTCCAGCATTATTTTACGAGCCGCAGAGCAAACAAACGGGTGTTTTCAAAGACAGGGTAGTCAGTAGTAGGCGGTCTCGACATAGACATCGCTTCGCACTCATCCTATGGCAAAGCAGCTCTACATCACGTGAGTTCATGTGAAAGCAAGAGGACTTCAACAGTAACTGGCGCTGGTCTATCGAATCGAACGGAGTTGGTAAGCAGTGTAGCTTCAGAAGCAGCGAGAGAAAGACGAAGAAATGTGGAAGTGCAGAGTGCAGGAAAGTTTCACCTTGGTCCCATGTTCAATTGACAATCAAGCACTTGATTCGCACAATTACAAATCTGAATCGGAAGACGGTCCAATTTATTTCTATATTGTTCTTTTGGCAGTCACATTTAGAGATTAAAATGACCTGGAAACGGTACAGATTCACCTTCGTTCGCTTGCCAGATTATTTTTATAGGCTTACATTTGACGATTTGATGTGCATACGGAAATAAATCACACCTCGCGGTGGATACGCTTAATGAAATGTTTTCCACATTGCGTCGGCCTATATTGTTATATTTTTGAAAACCAGGGCCATATTAAAATGGTTTTATTGTAATTGGCACACTTACACAGAAGTCTGTTTGGCATATCCACTTCTTATTACCGCTTTTTAATCATTATAGGCTGCATGCCGGTTGTACCTGTAGGCTAAATAAATTGCTTGATTTTTTAAGCTGCTTTCCCAACGAAAGCGAAACGAATTATTCTCAGGACAGATTAGTGCATTCAAAATCAACGCAAAGACGCGAATACACGCGATGTATTCCCGTCTTTGCATTGACTTTGAATGATATCTGTCGTGCGAAAAAATAGCATTTTGAAAATAAAGCATTTTGTTGAGTTTAAGTTGTTTGTTATAAATTTAGAGTGTTTTCTTAGCTTCTGAAAGTGCCTTCATAGGCCATGAATGCTATGCGTGTATGCAAACACCACATTTTCAAAAATTCATTTTGCAAAAATAAGGCAAAACACCATCACGAATTTTGGATATGTTAAAAACAGACATCTAGTCTTTCGAAAACAGTCAATTTTATGTTGTGGGGTGATGACATTTTTTTGGTATAACATGGCAAAGATGGCACCAAATTTAAATTAAACCTTAATATCTTCTAGACCGTTCATCACAGAGGGCCAGTTTTAAAATACGAAGCACACAGCATGTGTGAGATGGTGTATGTTCAATATCAAACCTCTGTCTTTGAAATTGCACTTTCCACAGTCCTTCAAATATGCAGTCATATTTGAAGAGTAGAATTTTAGATCAAATTCAAGCCCCCAGAATTCTATGACAAACGAAAAGCACGTGTAAAAGTACTTCTGCCAGATTTCAACCCTTGAAAATTTGAAGGACCTGCCTTAAATAGTTTTGTAGATACAACAATCTGAATGTGGCTCCCCAGAAAACTCTGCTCAAAACAGGTCAGGGGGTAGTTGACAAAATGTTTTTTTATGACAAAAGTATAAGGAGTAGGGAGCTAAAATTTGGGACTTTTCCTATTGGGAAGAGTGTGAACCTCCTGGAATTTTTTTAATCAAATCTGAGATATTTGAGCAGGGGCATTCAGACCTTTGGCGTGGAATGACCCACTTGCGACTGAGTAGGGCGGGTGTGTGGGTGGGACAGTGATACTACAGCTCAACCCCTGATCACTACTGCACAGACTCTGCCTCCAAATGTGCCGGACAGCAGCGTCCGTATGAAGAATATTTTGGCTCCATTTTTGTTCAGAATTTGGAAATGGAGATGCTTCGCCCATCTTTGTGTCCGGTATATGATTTGAATCTGCTGAACTTCTGCCATATGTTCAATAATAGTGGAGAGCTAAAGGTTTCCAAAGATCTCAAATATGTTCTGCTAAATTACATCTAATTTGTATAAAATGATGGACAAGATTTTGAAATTTCCCATTTGCTGCAATGCTGAAGCCATAAAAGATGACATTCTAGATTTAAATATGTCAACCAGCCTAAGTGTGACTTCAGTAAAGCGCTGCAATCAACAGATAACTGATAATTTATGTGACACTGTCCCACAATATGGAAAAAAATCCTCCTTCTAACATTATTACACTTAAGGGGAAATTCGAGCATAAATCAGAGTTTATGGGATTAAATACCTCTGGCCTTGACTGTGCAACCCAGCTTTCACAATGGTAACAGTGGACATTGCATATCCAATGACACATTTCGTTCCCAATAAAGTGAAGTTCACTTTACATGCACTGCTGCTAACTCAGGCCATATTGACTCAAACAATGCATGAAAAACGGCAAACAACTGAAAGTTGAATCAAACCAGTTTCCTATTCTCACTGGCTGAACTAAAGCCTGATGAGAGGTGCTGCAACGGAGTCTCAAACCTCGACCAATGAACGAGTTCAATCACTAAATCCTCACTTCACATATTTAACCAGTATAAGCTCGACCTGACGCAATTCGTTCCACAAGGGGGCAGCAGACAACAAAAAAAGATTTATGGTGGCATTTGACGTATGAATGCGCAAAAGCAGACAGTCTGCTCAGCAACTGAATTTCCATTATTCAAAGCATAATTTGCTCTCAAGCAAAAACAAACTGATCTAACAGCTCAAAGAGCCACGTCACCTGAAGTGGAATTAATTCATACGTACAAGACAACGCATTCATAACAGGTTACAGCATCACAGCTTCTAAACAAAGATGCAATTACGCTCTCCGGTGAGTCGAAGCGGAGGTAGAGGTGGTAATCCGACAGAGTCAGACATACAGGCTTGCATCTGCGAAGCACTGCATGAAGTCACAAACAGCACCATATCTCAAAGTAAATCTTCAATGTGCAGAGGACAAATGGGCACAAAAAGCACTAGAGGTCCACCGACAGGTCATTGTTTACAACTGCCGGGGGCTAGGCATTACTGTGGATGCATTTATGTGGAATGAAGGTAGTAGGCTCCGGTTTTCAATAGCTGCAGATGGAGACATAAACACAAACACACACAAACACACACACACACACACACACACACACAAATGGACAAAGAGACGCAGAAAACATGGTAGAACAGGAAAGTAAAGAAGAAGATCTATGTGGGACGCAGCTGCCCCTACCTGGGTTCTGTGCCAGATAACGGAGGCTCTGGAGTGCCCCAGTTTGTTGCGACAGGGCCCTTTGTCATAATGAATCAGGAGGTAGTCGTCCTGGGGGGAGAGGGGGCACATAAACACTGGCTGTGCTTTACGGCGCGCCTGCCTGTGTGGCCCTGACAGAAACATCACCCTACTGACAACAGTTCCAGAGTGAGAGTAAGGAGTAAAGTCTGTTATAAATTCTATTCAAGGAACGCAAGCGCCAGCACACAAGCAGGGCATAGAATCTCTCTTGCCCCGCAAATTACACATATGCTTACTGGTGTCTTTAAACCCCATCCGAGGTTATATACAGCCAATTCACAAGAGGATGTGCAAACCTGATCCAGTTAGAATGACCTCTTCAGTGCAAAAATGATAGCCTCTTTATTTGAAGTCCTTCACCGAACATAATTTAAGCTTATTTTGCTACACAGTTTGTAAGAAATGGCTCCATTTACTGCGTGTAGCATTGCCGCACACACTCTTAGTAGAGGATAAGCCATAGGTGCAGCACGTTAGCACGTTAGCGCACTCACATCGAGGGACTCCAAGCAGTACCAGCAGAAAGCGTGCTTGCAGTTCTTGCACATCATCTGGGCGCAGCCCTCGTCCCGCTCGATGTAAACCTTGCACTTAGGGCAGCGCTTGATGGGAGCGTCGTCCTCGTCACCCTTGTAGAACAAGCTGAAGGAAGCAATAATATTCATTAGGAACATAACCGGTCTGCCTGCAAGCCCAGCCCAGTTTAATCCGAAGCCATTGTCCCTTATACTCTTGCAGTCAAATGTATCCAGTTGTGGCACAAAAAAAAAAGAAAACTAAACTAGATAGTCAGTAGCCCACTGGTTGACGCATATCCCTGGACCCCTTAAGCAATCGTTCCCAAAATTGACAGGCTTTGTGACTTTCCCGCACACAAGGCCCAGGCCAATTGTGAAACGAATCGGTTGAAATTTGTGGCCTGTTCAGCGCTCAAGAAAATCTCCACAGATGAGGTGTGACAATCGCTGATCCATAGTATCCCCGAATCATCATCCGGGCATACAAATATATAGATACATTAACGTGAATCAGACCAATTATTGCCAGTGAGGCGAGACAACCAATGGGCAAAAATAAATCTCACTTGTAGGGCCAGAAATAATAAATTTGAAATAAGCCAATATGTACCATTTTCAGTGATAAATGAACAAGATTTCATGCCTCATAACAAGACTAGAGGACTTGCTAAAGACAGGCTTTTATTGCAGAGTAAAACAAAGTAATTCTAGAATCAGAGAACTGCACAAAGCTGTATAAAATAAAGGAACACGGCAACAATAGCAAATAATTATGTGACTCAGTCACTTTAAACATGGTGTTTCTACACAGCAAAAAATAAAAAATGAGGCCATTTTACCAAGGATTCTGATCTTGTATTTAGTTTAAAAATGCTTATCACCATTACCTTTTTTCTCAGGAAGACAAACATTTTGCCAAGGATGCGAGATGACTTTGACTCGTTTGTACATTTGCTAATGTGATAAGACCATTTCGCTTGTCAAGCAAAGAGAAACTTCATAAGAGCCAATTTCCTACTTGTGAGAGGAAAAAAAATTATGAGGTTTCTAAATACAATTAACAGACTTCATTAGACAGACAATTCTTGCAGTGTAGACTTAAAAACAACAGATGTACTGTTGGATAAAACCACAGCACAGCCTCAAGGTCCTTCTCCAAATGTGACAAAAGGACTTCGAGAGACCCAGGAAAAAAAAGGGGGGGAGAAAAAAAAAAAACAAACAAACGAGTGCACCGCCAATCGTCGAATGTCGTATTGCTACGCAATACTAGTCCCCTACCGATGAAAAAGTAGGTCAAAGTGACCTGAATAGGGTACATGACGCACCCTCTCCCCAAGATGCATCCACGCACCAACTTTGATGTTCCTAGGTCATACGGTATTGAAGTTATGGAGCGGACACGAATGCGGACGGACAGACGGACGGACGGACGGAGTGCAATCCTATAGTCCCCTCCGTTTCCAGTAGGGGACTAAAACAGCCACAGATATCTCACTGCATCAAAGAAAAAAAAAAAAGAATAAATGATGTGATGTTTTTACAGGCTACGGCTCTTGATTAGCTCAATACACACACAATGACTCAATTTGCACACGACTCATTCAAGACAACAAATCAATTTCAATTCTGGTAACAGGCCAAAACAGATAAGTAGCACAGCTTAATTGAAATAACACTTCTTAAAAACAAAGTTTCATCGCACAAAGCTTTGAGAACATTGGATGAATGAGACTTTCAGTAGAATATGGCTGTAAGATCATTTGGAGATAAAGCACTGCCTTGATATCCATGGATACGTGACCTTATATCTGTAGCGGTTTGCTCTCCTTAACATTGTCCTATTCCCTGGTGTGTTAGCGAGAGCCTACACCTCAAAGACGAGCGAAGTGTGACAGGAAACCGCTCTGTCCTGTAACCGAATGGCCTTTTCCTCTTCTCCACAGAGAACTGGTAAGCTGATTGCACTTCCAAGGCAATTCTCGCAGTATCGATCCAACCGGAGGCGATTAAATTACACCTTTCATTCATCCTTCGCGCGACACTGATTGGAGAGCCGACACACTCTTTCAGGTGACAGAGGACTGTGGCCTTCTGTGGACTTCCAGCCGAGGGTTTATATCACTTTAAAACACTGCCGCGCTCTAACCAAGACTTATGCTGCAGCGCGCACACTGCTGCCTAGTGTCAACTATAGTACTTTTTTAAAATGGGGGGGTGGGGGGGGGGACACCTCTCCGTAACCTTGGAAACCCATTCATGCATTGATTCCCCAGAGTAATCAGAATCCGCAGTTGGATGCAAATAGAGGTCCGTCCCTTTATACCAGGGATGAGTTGTTTGAATCTCCAACAAGATAAACAGAGATGTAGGGCATACAGTCGAGGCCTGAAGTACTTGGACAGTGACATCGTTTTAAAATGCTCCAAGCGTAAAGACAGACCACTTATTATGGATGAAAGCAGACAAAAATTAAGCCAGACCGTCCCCCCTTTTACAAAGATGTCAGTCCTCTCATACGGTATTCATTTCTATGAAGGAATTGCAGCCGTTAAAATTTTATTGATGTCCAAATACTTATGGAGCACACGCTATACGAACGAAAGCTGTCTCCAACTGCTTACAATGCTCTCTCGCTGGAGAGGGAATGACGTGAATGGCTGCAATGCTGCTGAAACAACATTCTATTTCTGGTGATCTGATTATGATGATGACAATGGATAATGACTGGGATGTGAAATGCGTCTCTGATTGGACTAGACATTACACAGGGAGCGACTGGGCCAATCGCCTTCGAATGCACTGACTGAGCCAATGTTTGACCCGTTTCATACTTAAGCAGATTACATGTCAAAAGGGGTCGGCACACGATTGGTGTGGAATGTGCGCTATGCGCAAAGGTTGCATGCCAACATCCCGCGTTCCTCCAGAAGAATTTAAACAAGCGCACTTAGCATCCAGTATCTGCAAACACCACTTAGATGACAACTGGTCCACTGGTGAGAGCACGATCGATCCACTGCAAAATTAAAATGACAAATATGGAGTGATTTAACAAAGGGTGAGGTGAAAAGGTTTGATGACACTGGCATCCTTTTTCCAAGAAATAATGTTGGTTTTCATAGTAAATAATTTGACTGTCTGGCCTGCGCAAATTCTGCTACATGCCAAACAAGTATAAACGCTACACCTGTTCATGAGTGCTGCAAACCACTCAAACCACTTTAAACAATTCAAACTCTTAAAAAGACTGAGAAAAAGATGTCAAACTGAAAATGAGCCAATGAAACTGAAATGATTCATAAATTCATGACTACAACTACAGAGATGTATAAAACAAGTCTTAGCTGCACAATAGGCCTCAGTAAATGATGAAACTGCCAGTGCAGGGAAATGTGTCCACAGGTCAGTAAGCATAGTTAGAATTTCTTACCTTTCAACAAACAATTCCACTCCTCCTGGTCCAGTTTACATGATTTCATAAGCAAACAATTTGCTGAATAACTAAGGTAAACAGTAGAATGACAGGCCAATTTATATTTTAATAGCCTTCCTGTTTATTGCATCACAAAGTGAATGCAAATCATTATACTTTTATAGGCCATGGAAAATGCTGGTCGGATACGCACAACAAGATGTTCCACAGAACATCAATGCTTTCTAGCACTTGAAACCACACCAAGTGCCATCTTAAAATAAATCTAGTTATTTTACATTTATAGCTCATAATTCTCAACCAAACAAAATCTGAAGGGGGAGACAGAAATCAGAGAATGGAGAAATGACTTTTATGAGATTGAGATGCACAGGACAGTGGTGCCATTTTAACATAAATTGGCCAGTTATTCTACGAAAAAGCTATTGTGCTAATCCAAGCACCCGGGAGCCGGCTGAGGGTAATCCTGCGCTGAAAGGTAAGATAAAAGTCACCGACTATGCTGGGGGCACGTATGGCGGGTGGTGGTTTTCGGACTGTAGTGTAGGCGGTGCGGGCGACTGACCTGCTGTCCGCGGACAGGAGGGAGCTGACGGGCGGGGGATCCTGACAGCTCTGGTCCGGGTGCCACGTGGCTCGGCAAGCCGAGCAGAACTCCAGGCTGCACGTGGCGCACTTCACCAGCTGTGCACCCTGAGACTCCGCCTCCGGGAGCTGGCATACGGCCTGGCAGGACGAGGACGGGCACCAGGTTCTGCACGGGTCCAGCAGCACCTCTGGGAAACCATAACAGGTTACATTACATTACATTACAGGCATTAACCCACCCATTAAACCCTGAATTTATCAATTAAGTTTTCCCTCAAGTGGGTTCCCCCTCAGAAAGTGCTTCTTTTCATATTGTAAGACCATGTCACATATTCTGTATCAGTTTTTTTCTATATAATACAGGACCACAATGAAAAAGAGAGGAAAATCCAACCTTTAATTCAAGTGCATTTATTTAGTCGGAAAAAAATCCCACATTAAGACATAATTCTTTTACCTCAGATCATGTGTGCCACAATTATTAGCACCCCTGATGTCAATACTTTGTACAACCTCCTTTTGCCGACAAAACAGCACCCAATCTTCTCCTATAATGTTTCACAAGATGGGAGAATACAGAAAGAGGGATCTTCAACCATTCCTCTTTGCACAATCTCTGTAAATCATCCAGTGACCTGGGACCTCTCCTCTGCACTCTCCTCTTCAGCTCACTCCACAGGTTTTCAATGGGGTTGAGGTCTGGGGACTGAGATGGCCATGGGAGGAGCTTGATTCTGTGTCTGGTGAACCACTTCTGTGTAGATTTGGCCACATGTTTAGGGTCATTATCTTACTGAAAGACCCAGTGATGACCCATCTTCAGCTTTCGGGCAGAGGCAATCAGATTTTGATTTAAAATGTCCTGGTAGTTCAAAGCGTTCATGATACCATGCACCCTAACAAGGTTCCCAGGGCCTCCGGAAGAGAAACAGGCCCACAGCATCACCGATCCCCCCCCCATACTTCACACTGTGCATGAGGTGCTTTTCTGCATACTCATCTTTTGTGTTCCGCCAGACCCACTTATCGAGTGTTTGTTGCCAAAAGCTCTATCTTGGTCTGACCAAAGCACACGGTCCCAGTTGAAGTTCCAGTACCGCTTTGCGAACTCCAGACGTTTGCGTTTATGATTGTGAGTGAGAAAAGGTTTTTCCGTGCATGCCTCCCAAACAGCTTGTTGGCATGTAGATAGCACCTGATGGTTGTTTGGAGACTTTGTGACCCCAAGATGCTACCACTTGTTGCAATTCTTTAACTGTAAGCTTTGGAGAACTTTTTATTTCTCTTATCATCCTCCTCACTGTGCGTGGTGGCAAAATAACCTTGCGTCCTCTTCCAGGCTTGTTTACCACTGTTCCAGTTGTTTTAAACTTCTTAATGATTCCTCTGACAGTAGATATGGGCAGGTGCAGGAAAGTGGCTATTTTCTTGTAGCCATTGCCTGACTTGTGAAGGTCGACACACATCTGCCTTACTTGAATGGTGTGTTCCTTCGTCTTTCCCATGTTGAAGAGTGGATAAGAGAAAAGGCCTCTGTGTCACATCATATTTATACCCCGGAAGTGTTGAATTACTAATTAAATGTTCCTAGACACTCTGATCAACTTTTTAAACTACTGCAGAAATTACAGAAATACTTCAATTACATTTATTTCCAACGAATTGTTAGGGGTGCCAATAATTGTGTAACAGGTGATTTTATGAAAAATAATAATTTCTTAGTCAGGGATTTTTTTCCCCTTAAAATTCACTTGAGATGAAGGTTATTTTTTTCTCCAATTTTCAGTGTAAGAGTATGCTTCTTCAATAAAAATTGAATTTATTTTAAGGCTTTTAACACATCTTAACGAGGGGTGCTAATAATTATGGACGGCGCTGTATGAGAGAAATATTCAAACCTAGGATGCCATGTTTTCATGGTTGCAGCATTACATCAAATGGAAATTATCCAGATCTTGTGCATTATTTCACACACATTTCCCTGTAATTCAGCGGGACATATTCGGAATCTTAGGAAACCTAGTAATTTACAATAGGCTTGAAGTTTCAAACGTTTAAACCCAGCTGCTGCATTTTACGAACCCATATACAGGTTCGTCAGTTTTATGGGGTTAAACAGACACTCTTATCCAGAGCGACGTATAACACAAAGTGCACCCTGGAGCTGTGGTCATCAACCCCGTACCAGGAGATCTAGCTGCCAAGTCAGGTGCCGCAGATTTCGGTTCGCAATGGAAATGTACAGGGTGGTAGAGCTCAAAGAACAGCGTTGGAAACAACGGTTCCAGCACAAAATAACATTCCAAATGCCAGACGTGGCAACAAAAATAGGCCCAGGACAGACTGGACGGTATTAGCATGCTTCCGCTAGGACAACAGGGCTCTGTGCCAGCCTACTAACTATGCCAGCATGGCACCGTCCAGTACCACAGAAACTAGGGCCGAGCAGATGGGGAAAGGGGGGGGGGGTAAAGTTTCCGGACCATTCCTAAGTCCATTTAAACCACCTTCGTCTCTCTCAGCACAGGCCAGTAATTCATGCCAAAATACCCATGTCACATGAAAGCAGGAAAGTAATTTCAGTAACAAACGTGGGGGGAGGGGGGGTGGGGGTCATAAGTCACAAGAGCTGATGAGTGTGTGTGTGTTTTTTTTTCTTGTGTTTGCTACAAAGTGAGAATCAAAAAATGTTTTTTCTTACTGAGTGGGGACATTTTTGGGAAGTGAGGACATTTTCATGTATCCTAACAACTACAAAGGCCAATGTAACGTTTAAGATTAGGCATACATTGCTTATTGTTTAGATTAGAGATACACAGAGAATCAATGCAGAGACACCAAAGAATGAATGTAAGTCAATGTAATGTCCTCACATTGGATAGAAGTACAAGGATGTGTGTGCGCGAGTGTGTGCGCGCGTGCGTGCGTGTGGACGTGCGTGTGTGTGTGCGCGCGCTGCAGCCATCTGTAAAAGTGCAGGTGGCTCAACCCTCACCACCCGTACACTGTGCTCACATTTGCAAGACGGACAACGGATAGCAGATTTATCAGAATTTCAGAATGGCACAGAGTGATGTCCTGCTTCAAGTCCAGGAAAGTAGGCTTTCAATTAAATAATAAAGAGAGAAAAACAATTCAAAATGAATTCAACAGAGCACAATGAATTTGGCAGCACCCTCCCACCTTACTCCCCCTTCAATCTCAGCAGACGGTAATACCGAGACAGCGTGGTACACTGCTGCGAATTCTCAATCAGCTGAATTTGCCGCTGGGGACGTCAGTGGGATTCATTGATTAAGGAGCTACACATTACACTCTGGGCCCCGAGGGTCCCACCCTGGCTGGGCCGGCCATCGAGAGCATTAGTGTTTTATTCAGCCCGAATCCCTCGGCGGAATATGCGGCAGTAAAACACACTGTACGCTGCATTCTGTGCACAGACATGAGAAGTAATATGAAAAAAGGCTGTGCCAACAGGAGATTTATCGTTAAAAAACCTGGCTTTTTATATGGTCATAACTGATACAAATTCCAAATGTGTCGACTCCTAGGGAGTTTCACACTGTTACCTAGTGTCTGCTTGGGGTTAGCTCTTTAAACAGGGGTCCATAAATATTTTTACCTTTTTATAGTGTGTACTCCAGCACAACAGATTTGGAAACAATTAATATGATGCTGGCATTTACATCCATATCCCATGCGAGAATAGCTGCCTTTTTGAACAGCATCACAGACCAAATAGATGCAGATAACACTGTACACAGCCAGATTTAATTTGCGAACACAATCGCACTTTTTCTGATGCCTTGAAAGTCAGATATTGCTAAATACTTTCTGTTGGTTGTAATGTCTCTCTTTCGGAAATCTATACATTTGAACAGTGACAAGACTTCACCTTTTTAGCCCTTAACCCCTGCACATTAAATTTTGGAACAATGAACATGTTTTCACTGTGACTGTAAACTTAAATTTGCAGAAACTCACACCATCAGGAGAACTGCGTTAGAACTACAGACCTTTTGAAAATGCAAGACTGTCTAAATACTTACTGCTCTCTCTTCATTAAGATTAATGCCATATTTACACAAACCTAGTAAATATTAAACTTCAGAAATTGCGCAGTGTTTTCTGTCACTCTTATGAGTCAAAAGAGCGTTTGAGCGCCCAGAGCAACTGGTTTCTTTAAGCTACGAGCTGCTCGTCAGACAGTTATTTGCAGATACAGGAGCAATTAAAAGCCTTTTGACTGAAAAGACCCAACTCACCCTTCTCGAACTGGAGCTTCCTGTACCTCTGCATGATCTCCGCAGCCACCATGAGCTCAATCTGTGGGAGGCAGAGCTGCAGACATCATCCACAGCGACATCTAAGAGCTACGCTTCATGAATGCGATGAGCACTGAATGCGTCAGCAGTTTGAAGCAGCAGAAATGGAACAAGGAGAGGATCAACAGGGCAATGATGACTCCTTACAGACCAATGCGCACATGCACCAATCAGCCACAACATTAAAACCATCCGCCCACTGTGCACGTCCACCTGTTGCTTCCCACAGTGCATCCTTGTGCCATCTCTACTCCAGATGAATGGTGCACAAGTACCCAGGCAATACACAAGGTGTGAAAGAACACTGGACTCAGTGGACCAGGCGACCTTCTTTAATTGCTCCAAGGTCCAGTTCTGACAAACAAGTGCCCATTGTAGGTGCTTTTAGGTGGTGGGCCGGGAGTGGACACGCCGACTGGTCTGCAGGCACACAGCACCATGCGCACAGGGTGCAGTGCACTGGAATAAGTATCATTACTCCTCACATATCATTTAACTTCTGTGCAACTGGCACCGCAGTAGCCCTTTTGTTGACTTGGACCAGACAGGATATCCATCATTGCTTTGTGCACTGATGGGCCTTGGGCATCCAACACTGTTTCTTGGTTGTGGTTTGCCCCTCCTCGGACCACTGTCAGTAGCTACTCACCACTGCTGATGAGGAGCACCCCAGAAGTTTTGCCACCTTTGAGATACTCTGACCCACTCATCTGGCTATAAAGATTTGACCCTTGTCCAAGACGCTTAGGTCCCAATTCTCCTACTTCCAACAAAAAGACCACGAGAGCCAACTGTTCCCTTACCGTCTACAGTCTGTCTGTAGACCTTGACATAAGCCCTTTTAAGAAGATAATCAACATTATTTGCTTCATCTGTGAGTGGTTATAATGTTTTGGCACATCGGAGCATGTGCATGCCAGCATGCGCGCGCATGCAAACGCACAGGCGTAAACACACCAGTCATCATTTGTGCAGACATGTATGGTCACACACAGCTGTTTTCTCAGTACACAAACTCACATACTTTCATTTTGAACATAAATTTGGCTAAAACCATGCACAAACACACAGCCAGTCTCACACATCATTTCTAAAAAAAAAAATAAATGGCATATTAGTCCAAAGGGAGTCTGCAAAAGCGCCAGCACCACCAACAATATTTCTGGGCCAGTTTAAAGAAAGAAAAAAAATTAATGACTGAAATACAAACTGGCTTGCCGCTAAAATTCTGACCCTACTGCCACAGAGATTCAGCTATTCAAGCTCCAGGGCACACTGACTGAGGACAGAGTGTACTGATAGGATTTAAATGTCAGTGTGAAAAGTCAGTCCATCATGTCTAATGCACAGTGCAAATTAAGTTCACTTCCATTGGACAAAATGGTACCTGGTATACATGGTACGATATACAGAAATAAGAAATATGAGCCCTAAGAACAAGAGTGTTCCAACTAATTCCCCCCCATTTTGGACCACAATTGCCCATTTTAGGCATTCTCGATGTGTGGAACATATGACCCACCTATTGTACAGTACTGGAACAACACTAAGTTAATCCCCCGTTGCACTTAACACATTTACCACTTAGGAATCATTAGAACTTCAAAGGGAAGGAGAAAAAAAAAAGTTAAACCACTTTTTTCCCCAGGGACACGTACACTGTGGAGGAAAACTGTGATATTTAAAAAAGTGCAACAAGGCTTCTATTCATCAAGCACAGCCTCTCCTACTGGATGAAAATCTAGGATTTGGCAATACAGCAGACAGCCAGGCAAGCAAATGTGAAAGGTACAGATAAGCACCGGTGGGGCACAGGCAGCGATGCAGAAAAAGGAGAGATTACCTCATTTTCCAGTAGGTGTCCTTGTTTGGGACAGGCTGAGTCCGGACATGTAATAGCAGTTTCAAGCCCCTCTTTGATCAATAACTCCACATACTGCTTCAGGCACTGATGAAGAGGGGAGAGAGATGGTGTGAGAGAGGGGAAGAGATAGAGAGAGAGAGAGAGAGGTCCCAATACAGCCTCCATCCATCCATCCCTCCATTAAATTCAAATTCATAAAGCTTTATTGGCATAACAAATTAGAACATTTGTGTTGCCAAAGCAATAACAAAGCAATAACACATAGTACATACAGAATGATTCTTATAATAATAAAAATAGTACTAAAACAAGTGGTGCCAGGCACAACAAACCCCGCCCCTCGCACAAACTTTCATCTATTTCTACGAAACTCAATTGAGATCTATTCTGGGTCAGTGGCAATCCCTACACTGAATTTGGGTTGAATGAGCCCATTAGTTTTGCCGCTAGAGTACCAACAAACAAACGCAGAAACAAACCAAACAGAAAACAATACCTCTTCCCTCATCCGTCAGGTGGGGCGGGGTAATAGATCTCTGCTTGTGTGAACACAATTATTCCTGCTCACAGTTATGGGGATGGGATGTAAGCCAATCCCAGCATGCAATGGGCAAAAGGCAGGAACACACCCAGGACAGCTCGCTCACATGCAGGGATCACACACACCATTCACTCATCGACTCATACTTCTGGCCAATTTAGGCTGCATCCACATTAATGTTTTAGTCTTAAAATGCATAACTTCTGCTGCGTTTTCGCCTAGCGTCAGCATTTCTCTGGCATTTTTGAAACCCGAAAACTAGGACTTTTGAAACAGCAGCTGAACCCGTTCTGGCTTGAAAACTCTGGGATTGTGCTTCAGTGTAGATCATTTTTGTTTCAAAACTCTGTCTTACAATGAAAATTTATTAGTGCGGACGTGGCCTACGGGTCTCAAATTAGCTTGGCAAGGATGTTTTTGGACTGTGGGAGGAAACGAGATTACCCGGAGGAAACCCACACAAACAAGGTGAGAACATGCAAACTCCACACTGAAAGGCCCCAGGAAGTATTCAAACCCACAACTTTCTTCCAGTGAGTCAACAGTGCTTGCCCCGCTCCAAATAAAGCATTTAAATTGAATTCAGAGGGAGAGAAAGTGGTTAATCAGTAATTTCGTGCTCCCAAATTCAGTTACTGAAAAACGAGACAAGAGAAATGCACTGTAGAATTTGGGAATAGGTGCTCATGTAACCATGCAGCGACCGAGGGTACATCTCACTTCTCTTATCTGACATTCCCTTGCACTTGACTCCTCAACTGAACTGGAAGCTGTTCTGGAACCTCCATCTTGCAGGCTGTCTCAAAGCACTTAAGCCTCCTGCGAGGTGTGAGGAGGGAGCTCTGAGGAGCTGTGAGCGAGGGGACAGGAAATGTACTTTCCCGAATCATTTTCAGCTGAAAGCCATGATGTCAATCGGTACGCTGGCGGCGGATCCAGCCATGCGGCATCATCAGAGACGGACGTCGCTTCACGTGACACCTCAGATGAAACGACGTCACATTTCTCTAAAACAGATTTCCTCGTTTCTCCTCTCCCCGCACGGATTGCATCTCTCCATCCATTCTGGAGGGAGGGACCAAGATGCGAGGAAAAGACACAAGTGAGGGAAACGTGGACGCAGTTTAAGAGAGCCGAGACGTACCCCAGGGGTCTAATCGGCACCACACGCTAGAGCCGCCATAATGAGGAAAAACAAATATGTTGACGACAAGCGCGCCAACATCAGTCTTTGTGTTAAGCGGACGCCTCTGCATCACAGTTCCACTTCAGACAAACCGTTCGTCATGCTTTCCCTTTCATCCGTCCTCCACATACAACGTCTTCCTGCGTAGCAAATTGACTGCAACCCTGTGACTAACGCAGCGCTATATTTATATTACAGAGACACGTTTCAGGCTGAGAATATCTCAGAGAAAAAAAAAATTTAAATTCCCCTACAATACTGCAGCATAGAGCGCAGTTATGCGGCGCAGCTACTCTTGTTATTTCAATATCAAATTACGGCGCATCTTAAATCGGCGTTTACAGCCTGGCAGCCAGTCAAGCCAATAAGGCGGAGATAGGAGGGAGGCCATTGGACGCCCTGATGAGAAACAGCTGCGCTCCCGTTGCCATGCAGAGATATTTCCATCCACTCAACCCCATTAAAAAGCCTGGTAACGGCAGACATTATCAAATGATACAGGTAACAGGATGACGACTCCCACTCAACACGGCAGCTGAATGGAAAATAATTTCCTCATGATAACGGTCATCTCGTTGGCTACATGCCTTATGAGCTAAATCAAAAATGATGGCCAGCTGACGACAGTTAGCTTGTTAGCTCCACTGCTTGCGAGGAAATTTCCAAGTGCACACCACAACCCAGCCCAAGAATGGGGGAAAGCTTTGAGCAAAAACACTAGCGAAAACATTGCAATACTAATGATCTGAGTGCAGAACATTTGTGCAACTGACTGGGGGATAATGTCGCCACAGATCCCAGTATAGAAAGAAGCTTGCTTGCTAACAGTACTGACCAGGCCACAGAAGAAAAGTTGGCACAACTGATCAGAGTCCAAAAATAATGACTAATACTCAAAATACAGACCACAGTACACAGTAAAAGTAAGCTTTACTGAGTGGCCAGTGTAGAGAGTGAACATTGACACAACTGCCAGGATAGAAAACATGGATCTAAACTGGCACTGCTGACCATAATGCAGAATGCAGACCAACACTACACAAGAGAGTACTGACTAAACATTTCACTGACTAAAACATAGAATACATCAAAGTATGCAATGACACAACTGAACAGAGTCCAGAATAAACATTAACACCACCGAACAAAGTACAGAATACACATGAATACCCACTGAAACATTTGATCTGAGTACAGAATATGCATAAACACAACTCTTTGGGGTACAGACTACAAATGAACACTGCCAACCAAAGTACAGTATACAAATAAATAGACATTGATACAATTGTCCAGAGTATGGAACGTACAGTGGCAGAACTGACCAGAGTACAAAATACACAATGACCCAACTGACCACAGTACAGAATACGCATTGGTACAACTGACAATAGTAAATAATACTAATTAGCACAATTGACCAGAGTACAGAATATGCCTAAGCACAACTGACCATGGTACATGATACGAACTGACACAACTGACCAGAGTACAGAACACGCATTGGCACAGCTGACCAGTGTATAGAATACACATTAACGCAACTGACGAGAGTAGAGAATACGCATTGACACAACTGACCAGAAATCAGAATATACATTCGCACAACTGACAAGAGTTCAGAATTTGCACTGACACAACTGACCAGAGTACAGAATATGCCTAAGCACAACTGACCATGGTACAGGATACAAACTGACACAACTGACCAGAGTACAGAATACGCATTGGCACAGCTGACCAGTGTATAGAATACACATTAGCGCAACTGACAAGAGTACAGAATACGCATTGACACAAATGACCAGAGAATACGCATTGACACAACTGACCAGAGTACAGAATACGCATTGACACAACTGACCAGAGTACAGAATACGCATTGGCACTGTGTGATGGTGGTCATCTGCTCCAGGGGAAATTCTCCAAGGCACAGCTTACAGGACAGCAACGGGTCCAGAGCCAGGTCCCAGGTGGGCCGGTACCTAGCGTTGGTCATGGAGTCGGGTGGCGTGGTCCTGAAACACACATTAGTACAGCATCTTACTTCACTGCACCACATCCAAGTCAACGCATCTCCCCTCTACCCAAATCCCTTCTCACTCCACAAACCACAAGGAAACCAGTTTTCAAACTTCAGTGTTAATCACTTGTGACAATGAAGATGATGTTCATGTTAAAACATGATAATAATCAATAATTGTGGAGATTCCCTGGGTTATGCTAGGTTCCCACTACCATGATTCGTGGCACGACTAAAATCGTGGCCTTAATCGTGTTGATTTCATCAGATCTTACCAGATCTTGATTGTAAGTCATGCCAATCATGTTTATCGTAATAAGTTTGACGGTTCCAAAATTTCCTACGATCAACACGATTAATTGTCGATTGTGATCATCGCATCACCTCGTTTCCAAACCTCAAATTTTAAGCCACTTTCACACTGTACGCAAAACAAATTTTTTGCGCGACAGATTACATTCAAAGTCAATGCATTTTGTGTGTATTTGCGTCTTTGCATTGACTTTGAATGTAATCTGTCGTGCGAAAAATTAGTTTTGTATCTGGTGTGAAAGCAGCCTCAGAAAAGTTCCACAGTCAGCAACAAATGGCCAATTGTGGCGTTTGTAACAAAAAGCACGACAGTGGGAACTAAGCATAAACAGTCACCCAAGGAATCTCAACATGTGCCCAGAGTACCCACCTATATAGCTGTACCCTTAATGCTTTAGTGCCCAGGTGGACCTGTTATACTCTAGAAACAACTCATACAGCTGTAGCTTCAGTATATAGTACCCAGTTATACAGGTGGACATTAAATATTTAGGATCCAGTCATGCACACGGATTTTATGTAGGGGAGAGCGGCCACAATTGTAACGCTTTTCACTTTTCACTCTATTACTAAGAGATCGTTTTACCTACAAATGTAACATTTTCAGGAAAAGCACCAACACGTCTGCTATCATAAACTACTTAAAGTTTTTCAATTTATAAAACAGGTCTTGAGTGGTATAACTGAAAGCAGACTCTGTCCGAGGTTACAACTGAAGCCTGTTTGAGTCTTAATTGTAATCGCAGGAGTTACAATTGTTACACTGCTAAAAAAAAATAAATAAATAAATAAACGTAGAATTAAACTCATCCTTTTCAGGTCAAATCAATTATATTTCATTCAGGCAACTGTTGAACATTTCTTTAACACCAATAATATGACAAGAATGTCCGATCAAGAATATTGTATATTATTAAAACTGACCAGATGTACCAGCTGGAGCGTACGACTTTGACTGATTGAGTTGTAAAAATGTTATACAACCCTAATTTGATGTAGAATATAATTGAATGACAGCTAACTGAACACAGAATATTGGCAAATATGACACATGAGTTTTGTAAAAGTACCATTCATACCTGCACTGGTACCCCTGCAGGGTCAATCATGTAGCAACAAATCACTAATTTTTTTTTACAGTCTATGCTATAGAAAAACTGTCTCTTTGTATTTTAAAGTTTTTTTGCAAAAAGTCCAAAATAGGCAACAATAACATTTGCCAACAGACAGTACCAAATAGGTTAGCTTATTAAATTTCAAGGTAGGACTAAGCCTACATCTCAGTGCCAAGAACATTATAATATGTGCCGTTCAGCATCTAGTGCATTTTTTAAAATGTGCATTTTTGTGGGGACATTCTATACAACAAACCAAAAAGCAAACAAAGAGCAAAATTAACAAATTGCAAATGTCTGCCATTGTCTCACATGTAACGTATTACAACTGCACCACTCGGCGCACTGTTCATTTGGCGTTGTTTACAGAACAAACCAAACAATCGTGTGTTAAAACGATGCAAACTAGTGACAAACCTACACATACAGATACCCATGTGGATTTTAGCTCTGTAACATTAAAGAAAAAATCTGAGGTCAAAAAATACTGTGGGAGTGAATTTTTACTTTGTGGAAAACCAACTTCCCTGGCAATATCTTCCTGCAGCACGGATGATAACACGGGCACGTGTATTATGGTATTTGTCACATGCTGACGTGATGACACAACCACATTGACCAATCAAGAGAAAACATGCGTGTTACAATTGTGACACGTTACAATCAAGGTGGCTCTCCCTACATAGTTCCGAGTAATACAGGTGGATCTCTACAAATTCAGTACCAATTTAAACAACCAAGACTTCATATTAGTACCAAGTTATACAAGGGGACTTTTTCATACTCAGTCATGCACATGGACCTAAAGTATATAGTTCCCAGTTATACTGGTGGAACTCTACAAATTCGGTGCCAACTTATACATCCGAGACTTCAGTGTAGTACCATGTTATATGGGAGGACCTTAAGTATTAAGTACCCAGTCAAGCGCATTGACCTTTAAAACTTATCAAACAGATATACAGGGGCACATTTAATATTTAGTAGTTATGCAGGTGCACCACTAGTATTTAGTATCCAGTTCTACAGGTGCACCTTTAAAATTTAGTACAGTTATATAGCTAGACTTTTTGCGTTTAGTACACAATTACATAGGAAGACCTTTTGCGGTTTAGTACCCAGTTATACAAGTGGACATTGCGTGTTTCGTATCCAGTCACACTGGTTTATCTTTAGCGTTTATACCTAGCCATACAGATGGACCCTCAGTTTAGGACCCGGTCATAGAGAAGGTCCCTTGGAATATAGTGCCCAGTCACACAGGTGGACCACTAGTGAACAGTAATACACGTGAACCACTGGGGTGTAAACACCCAGTTATACAGCTGGAAATTCACCGTTATGCTTGAAGCTATAGGACACAACTGGGCTTGAGGCAAGCATCGTGCAGTCTGACACGAGCAGTTCAAAGACCTGACGTGAAGAATGTTTGGCTTTGATGGCTAAACATTGATTACAGGACACCAAACAAGTCCTGACACGTGGAGGCGACTGCCGCGGCGGTCCCAGAGGTGTTGCGTAACCCACGTTCACGGAAACGTTTATTTTGTCCCCCGAGTGGGCCTTCGCAAGAATAATCAGAGTGACCCTGCCTCTGAGTGCCACTGGTAAGAGCAAAGCCCACACCATTTCCACCAGCGGTCGACGTCACCTGCTATTCGCAGTCTGGCGTGATGACTTAGCCAAGCAAAACACGGCCTCTTTTCTCTGTCACATGCAGCTGCCGCAAAAGACAGAATGGCTTTATTTCTGAATGCCCCCCACCCCCACTAACACCTCAAACGGGAGAAAATAAAGACACGAGTCCAGTGCAGCTCCACTCTCAAGTGCTATTGGGAAGTGCTGCTAAGCAACTGATGGCAACTCTGCTGGCCGCTTGGCCTTCACAACACGATTGGCTGCGCACTCCATACATTCTCCTTTTATGACCATATACAGTAGCGCTATGACCGCTCTCGCAGCAGCACTCCGGCAGTTCTCTTAGTCATGCAGTTTACAGCGAGTGCGGTTTACGGCACCAGCAAGGGGGAGCAAATCAGGGGGAACATGAATCTTAAAACGATAAAAAAAAAAAAAAAATCGCAGTCCAAGTATTGCCCCGTAGCTGCAGAGGCAGCGTCTGAATGACAGCCCGAAGATTTATATTCGTAATAAACTTCAACGTTCACTCGGGGTGGCCCATGACAGCCCTAAGTCGGTGCAGGTGAAGTTTGCTCTAAGGCGAAATGCATCAATTCTGTAACGGTCAGAGGACCGGAGCCTGTTGCTTGTTAAGTGCAGACAGAAAATATTGTACCTGTCCGAGATAACATCACCGCTTCTAACCAGCTACTCACGCCACACATTGCGTCCAGCCCCATGCACCAATCTATTAATCCCCCTCGGAACAAGCTTAATACGAGTAACCGCGTTAGGAAAGCCCACCAACGCAAAAGGGAACTCTGAGGTGTTCAAGCACTGCCACGGCTGCCGCCACATTTTCTTGTTGAAAGAGCCGGCACAGTCAATAATCCCTAAGCACACATGACGAAGTACGGGCGTGCCTTGTTTTGACAGAGACGAACGGCTTTTCGGCAAAACTCTCCCGAGGTGGAAGGCTCTCCTGTAGAACACATCTTCCCGAGCGCTGACTGAGCACGAAGATTAGACAATGGAAAGTCATGCAAAACATACAGGAGCGTGGCATCCATCGTCAGCGAGAGGCACTCAAGCGTGGTCCGCGAAACTCCACAGGAGTAATCAAAGATGACCCAATGATCCATTAAAGGGCGCCATCGGCGTGACTGGCAGGAGGTTATGAAAGCCATCATGTGCGTTTCACAGCCTGGGCAGTAAAGGGAGAAATCCCACACAATGGAGAAGAACAGGTAACAAGTTATTGTAAAGCTGATCTGGGTTATGGAAGTCCAGAGTAGGTCAGAATCCAAACACGGCGCCTGTACGTGACTAGACAGAGTACACAACACAATTCTGAACTGAATGCTGAGGTAACAAATGCTGAGGAAACCAACAGTAAACTCTTAATGAACAACTTGGGCCATGTCTTTTCAATGTGACTTTTGTGATTGGATGTGCCAGATCAGAAGTCAACTATGTTCACATTTGAGTGTTCACACTTAGCACTTCAATGCTACCTCACTGATCAGATCTAGTCCCATGCGGATATATTCTCATGCAATAGGTGCATTCTTAATGGTTCATGATCCATAACAGAGGCTTCTTCTATTCTTAATATTTCATATATACTCAGAGGCAATGAAAACGCAACACCAGTTTGGATTCAAATAATTTTGTGACTCAAATTTATTTTCTAATTTTAACAATTCAAATATGTTGGGCGGGTTGACTTTGATGAATTAAATGTGTTAATGGGCCGATTTGGACAATAACAAACAGATGCATTAAACGCAACGAGCACAAGTTGAAAATGAAAAATCACAACAAGACTGAACGGAACACACATTTAAAAATGAACTCAAAAGAACAGTCAGTATCGGGTGTGACCCCCATGAACATCCACACAGGCAGTACAACATCTCCTCATGGACCTGACTAAGCGTCTTGGGTTGTCTTGGCGGGGGGAGTTGTCACCATTCTGCCTGTAGTGCATTCTGGAGTTGCTGCCTGGTTTGAGGTCTGGGTACTCGATGAAAGAGCTCGTCCCAGTTGGACGTACTACACCCAAAACGTACTGATGCTGGACGTACTACACCCAAAACGGTGAGTCACTGGCCAGGCACTTACTTCTGCTTCCAGCATACCCAGGGCCCTGTTCCGTTGTTCAGTTGACAGACGTGGTATTATGACACTTAAAAATGTTTTTTTGTGTGGCTTTTATTATGCCTTTATATAGGGAAGACAACCCCTCCTTCATTTCAACCACTGTACAAGCACAACTCCTAATCCCATATGTTGTACTCAATATGGATTGATGAGAGTCCAACTCACACTGTTGAGTTACGTGATCATCATTCATTGTGATCCCAATGGTCACTTTAGAAGTCAAATTGGAGCACTCAGGTCTTGAGCAAAAATAAACCAAAATTTAGGGAGTGTTGCGTTTTCATTGCCTTTGAGTACATTTTCTACTGGAGGCAGGACCGGTATGAGATGGGCTTTGTCGCGGGGAGTGCAGCAGAGACGAGTGATTAATGCAGCCATTGTATTGCTCAGAGCTGGAACGCTGGCGATTTTCTCAAATATCGCTTTGTCTCTGCAACTGCTGTGGAGTGTGTCAAGCACAGTGCTGTTGTACCACAGTGCTATAGGAGTCTCAGCAGTGCACCAACAGCAGGTTTCCAACATCTGTGAACATCTTCCCTTCACTTTATATGCTTGCAAGAAGAATTTGCATAATGCAGGCTGATGAAGTGACACCTAAGTTTGATAAAGTACCCAGATTGTGCTCACATGCTGGCGCATTGATAAACCTTTAGAGCACCACGATTACGCAATGTATCAAGATATGGGAATGCAAAATATATGAATGAAAAAATAAATAAAATCTACTATCCCACCTTGTTTCACGTTACAACAGAAGACCCATCCTGGCCCCCACTGGCAAGATTTTTACTACCAATAGAGATTTCTGCCCGCCAACTTCTTTCCAAAAGCATTAAACTTCCGGTATCTTCCTTGGCAAGCAGTGCGCCCATGCTAAAATGAACACTTGTCCCACAGCATGAATGCCATGACACTGTTGCCTCCGATATTCATCAACGCCTCCTCCTCAAAGTGGCATCGGCAGAAAACAGTCAAGAGACAAGGGGGGGGGGCAGACAGTTTTCATTTGCGACCTGTCACACAGCTGTCAGTATAACCACATCATGTCACATCAAATAATTGCCCCGGTCCCACTTTGAGTCCACATAGGTTAATTCAAAATTAGAATTCACGCCCTCACACGTACCACTATCCGATTGGAACACTAGGCCGTTCACTCACTACCAAGAGATCTATTGGCAGGAAATACTGCAGGATTTTTTTTTTGCCTGAGAATTTAGATCCTTCCTGTTATTTACAACAGAGCTTAACAAGATGTGGCCGGAGGGAGCAGAATTTTCCAAAACTGATTAGTCAGCCTAATGAGGGTGGTCTGACACACACACCGCACATCTTGGGATCTTCAATAAAAGTTCTACGGAATGCAATTTTTTTGGACATTTGAAGACAATTCCCTGGCGTCTGCAAAACAAGATTTTGAAGCTTTTAGGGGGGGTAAAAAAAAAAAAAAAAACACAAGCTCAGCATTTGCAATCAGTCTCCAGACACTCTCACTCCCCTCACTAAATATATGCCGTTTCCAGTAAGTGGCGAGTCTGTGAAAATGAGGCTCTGCTATGACAGGCCATCTCATCGTGCAATGAACAGCTACCGGCAACCAAATATGTCTACACAGAGCTGTACAATACAAATGACTCGCCTAGTGACGTCCACAGGGGCACAGCATCTGAACGTGTCGTTCAAGAACGTGAATTCTCACGGAGGACACGACGGCAACAATGCCAAGACAATCTGGTTTCACTTTTGCCAGATACTAGGGCAAAAGGAGTGCCGAACTACACGTCTGACAGCAAGGAAAAATGCACTTTTCAAACGGGACCATAAAGTAATGATAAGTACACGATGAACAAGAGAAATTGGATGAAGATAATCCCACTCATACGGGCAATGGATGGCTATCAGACCTCTGGCGTTAGAACCGGCGACCATTACAGAGAACTTGGCATAACCATATTAAAATGCAAAACTGAAAGCCACTCTCAGAGAGAGAGAGAGATTACGATACCTTCACGTGTCAATATCCACAAGAAGCCACCCAAATCCAAAGCGGTGCTCGACTGAAAATAAAAAAGTGTAAAAAAAAAAAAAGACGCCCACACACTTGTATTACACGGCTCCCATGTGTTGTGTGTCACGGGAGTCACGTACTCCCAGAACGCAGAATTTTTTTTGTTCTTCTAACCCCACCCTCATCGTTTTCAGTGGCACTCGTTTGTCCGTGTGTTTGTCTGTTCTGCGGTTGCCTCTCAGCGGCGTAGCAGAAAAACTAGCTAAACTTACATGAAAATTACAGGAAAGGGCTACAGTGGTCCCGGGACAAACTGATTACATTTTGGATTGAACAGGATCATGGTCAAAGTCACTGGAAAACCGGGCAGGGTATGTTGTGCCAGGCACCACTATTTTCTCAATACCTTCAAATGCCCAGCTGGTTGGGAAGCCGGTCACAGCCCTGCAACTTCAATGATACTGAACACACACAGCAAACAGAGGGCCTGGCACAAGGCTTTGCTGTTTGTCCACCAAGTCGTAGAATGACTGAGTGCAGTATCTTTGCGGGCCAAGAAATACAGGACTAAGCAGTTAGGCAAGACTAACAGTGGCAAGATAAGGCTGTGATGAGCAACATCTCAGAGAACGGAGCATGAGTGGGCTTCCATACAAATCAGATAAAGGGAGAACTCATTCAGTGCGATTTGGAGCGACACAGGGAGATGGCGGATAAGACAGGGTGGACACACACACACACACACACACACACACTACAGCCCCCCAGCCTTCAAGCTCTCAAATATTGGAGGACGGCCAAGAACACCAGGAAAAGTTGGATGAGACAATGATGATACAAATTAGCTCAAAGCCACCACCCATTAGCATAGCGGAGCTGGACAAGGCATTATGGAGAAGGTCAGGAGTGTGTCGCGCAGTCCCTTCACTTTATCCAGCCAAGAGGAACAATTACTCAGCTTCAATTTTTTTAAAGGCTCTTTTCATAAAACATAAAACCGTAAAATATGAAACAAAATCCTATGTGCAGTTTTCAAATTGCTTTGAGAGCAGCATCATGTCAAACCCTGTGTAAAACCTGGCCTTGAATAATTCAAATGCTGGCTTCTACCATTCATAGGGTTTGTCTTCATAATTATTCTAATTCACTTACAAAAATAGTGCCACGGGCCCTGTAGCTCACCTGACCACTCAAGGGTGTGTAAGAAGCAGTTTAACTCAAACTAGTCGGGTGTGTAAGAAGCAATTTAACTCCAACTAGTCATCAAAAACCCAGGGACTTTCTTGCATGCCCACTTTTGACCTCGTGGTCAAAACTTTTACTAAGTAACTTTTAAGTACTTACCAGTACTTTTTCCTCGTGGGTAGGAAGATACCTGCCAAGTTTTAGCTTCATTGGCCAAGTAGTTTCAGAGAAGATGATTTTGAAAGATTTCAATGTAACTCACAGGGGTTGTATAAAGTTGAAGGTCAAAGCAAGGTCAAAATTCAAAATACAGAAAAAGCTGTATGATATGTGATGAATCTTGCCACATACTAACTAAATAGCAAAACTAGAAAAGCACTCAGAGAGCGCAGAACCTCCGCCAGGGGGCAGCAAACCCAAAAGCACGGCGATTGGAACTCCGGCCCATTGGAAAGACTTGAAATCTTGAACTTTGGTGTATATCTCAGCAGTACTTTGGCGTAGACATGCCAAAATTTAATCACTTCTTCCTTGACTTGACCCACCAACCCTGAAAATTTCATCAAAATCCGGCCATAAGTTTGAGTTATTTTGTACACAAACAAACCAACAAACAAACAAACTAACAAACAAACGGCACCGAAAACAAATACCTCCTCAGCGGAGGTTAATTAAGCTGAATATGTGCATAAATAGCTTTCAGATGGCCAATTATGTGATTTTCAATATGGCGGCCACGTTTGAAATCGGATCGGAACGCCTTGAACAAACTTTGGGGTCCTCATGGGTAGGAAGGTACCTGTCAAGTTTCAGCTTCATAGGCCCAGTGGTTTTGGAGGAGAAGATGTCTACGGACGACAAACGACGACAAACGACGGAAAAAACAGGCCATGACAAAAGCTCAACTGACTTCGTCAGGTGAGCTAATAATAGCCAGACCTATTTTTTAGCACATTTTCAACAAAATTCAGATATCGAGGACCTAAACTGGACTTAACCACTGTGGCAATTGTGAGCGAGGTTTCTCAACGGGACCAGGAAATGGGCCTCAAAACTGAACCCTGGGCTGCGGGTGGAAAGTCAAAATATTACTTTCCCTCGTCTAATTCTTAACCAGTATTCCTTGACCTCCATGTAAAATGTTCTGAGGTCAAGGAAAAAAGCAAAGAAGAATTCAAAGGGACTTTCAGAGGGCCCTAAGGAATCCAACTGCACTCATAATGGGCGATGTTATCATTCTTTTGTTTTTGGGAACGGCTGGATTGGCAGCGCATCACTTCAAAAATCACTCCCACTAGAAACTGCAGGACTGCCCCCATCTCCTTTCTTTTCAGAAAAGGACTGTCCAGCGTATCTTCAAGGACACAAGTAATGAGGCATTGAAACGGCTTTCCCTCGTGCTCTCATCATGACTGCCGTTATTTTCAAGGAGTTACAAACTTCCCTAAGCCAAAAAAAAAATAAATATTGGAACAACAGGCCTGGTTTTGGCTTCCTGGTTTTAGCTTCTTGGTTTCAGCACAACATTTCACAGTGACCTCTGCCCGTCCTCCCCTCCCCAAGACCCCCACACATAGAACAGTGCTCTCCAGTGTGACTGAAAGCAGAGGCATTGTCTGCACTCGCCAAGTCAACTCCCTCATAATCCTCCTGCCTCTTTAAAAGGTCACATCTGCAGGCCCTGCATGGAGTAATGAGCTGTTGCCTTCTGTTGGTATGGAAACCATGTCAGAAGCAGCACGTTACCGTAGCGGTGAACTATGCCTGTCTGATAAACCAGTCGAGGCTTCCTGTGAGAATTAGTTTTTCCCCTCCACGCCGTTGAATCACAGGGCGTTCGGTTATTACCACTTGACATTTACCCACCGGCTAAATGAAAACAACAAGCTTCCACGGTCTTGTACATTGAGCTTTAGTGAGGATGGACCAGCATTGATGCAGTGATGCACTCAATGATGTTAAGGGCGATTAACGCAAATCAAACAAGCTGGTGTCGAGTTTTTTTCACTTCAGAGAGCACACTTAAGGGTGGTGGGGTGACTTGTATAGAGAGGTACTCCACTGATTGGAGAAAAAAAAAAAAAAACAGTTATTCTTTGCGGCAATTGACTGCTGCATATATGGACTCATTACGGTGAAGTTTCCCCAAGAAAGCAATGCGAAAGCCAACAACTCTACATCATCATTCTTAATGGAGACGAATCTAAAGAGCAAAATTTCTGAATTCTGCTGGAAAATCGTTATCGCACAATAAAAATCAATTGAGAAAACAACCAGGATCTGCCAGCCATAGAGCCGATAACTGCCATCATTCACTGTTAAAATGGCACATTTCAGTGTACAGCATTTTTTATGGTCTTGAAAGAGCTTCACACTGAAAAACGGTGGATGATTTGAGCATAAAGGATAATATTCGTCTTCCTTCACTAAACCCAATGAGTGCAGAAATTTTCAACAGCATCATTGCTGCAGCATGTGAGGTTGTTTTGCAAACACATTAACTGAACTCTCCATTTCTGTTAGCTAAAAAATGATTTTGAAGAGGCTTTCCTGAACCCAACTAACTAATAGTTGAACGGACAACAATACAAGTACTACCATCACCAAAACTAATTTGCTCAACAGTTGCAACTCTCATCTCAAGATGGAAATTTGTACTCCATGACAGAGAACTTCGGCAAATCTTTTACCAACATATTTTATGGCTTCAAATTGCCCAAAACTCATCTGTGATAAGTTTAGCCAAACCAGGAAAGACAAAAATTATAATAAATAACAGCTCTGCGAGATGCTGCAACCAGCAAGAAAAAGGTGAAGTTCTTGATGCGCAATCGTTTAAACATTTTGGCTCCAGTGTCTGGCTTTTATCAGAACCTAACGGCAAGGCATTTGCACAAGCACAATAAATCAACCTTCGCAAGTCATTCACCAGAGGGTGGAGGCTTAATTTGTCTTCTTTACGACAAGTTCTCCTGAAGTTCACTGTGAACAAACAGATTTTCACTGTAAACAACAAAGCAACTCCTGTAACACAAATTTTACACATGGGTATTCACCAAGATGGGGGGGGGGGGGAGGCAATGCTGGTTGCCTACAGTTTGAACATTGATGATAATGTCATGCACCTTCTGAAACATAAGCAACAAGTGATATAGCCATGACTTTTCTTTATTGATTGCGGTGATAAAGTTTGCCAGGCGTAACTACTTGGGGAATTCTCCAAACCATTTATTTCCATAAACCCTGAGAGAATGAGGTGTCAGCTGAGTTCTCCAAATCATTTTTGAATTTTGAAAAAATCCAGCCTGGTTAAACCACCATCGCAACTGCTAAACAACCAAACAACCATGCGCTCGCTCAGGGCAGAGACTGCATTTACGTCAGTGATGAGTATGTTTTAAAAAAATTAGATAATGGGATAATTGGATACATATTGAGACAATTAGTGTATGCTTCTATGAAGAGCAGTACTAATAAAATGGACTTGACTGTAAGCTCTAAAATTCATATTTTACTGAAATAAAATTGAATATACAAATACAGAATCACTGTCAATTGTACTTGACGAAATATTAAAAGACAAAACCCTCCAAGCCTAGATAAAGCTCGTCTCTAAATAGACAAACAGTTGCTGATGGTTCCCTAGTCACTGAGATGCAGGAACAGAAACTAAAGCCCAGAGAAAACTCCATTTGAGTAGTATAAACAAATCCATCAATCCCGCAAAAATCATGGCCACAGTGTTTGACAGGCACCGGGGTCATTCCATATGAAATCGCCCAAGCTCCCATCTTGATGGTCTCAGAAATGCTTCATTTGGTAATATTTTAATATAATCCACTCCATACTCCATGCTCCATGTAAACGACTGAGTGGAGTGGATTGTGTTGATAAAGAGGATTGTTCGGTCCGCGCATGCCCTCCTAGTACGCGAGAGGCTCGTAAGTGAAGTGACGTACGCAGAGTGACGTAATGCGCAGGTAAAAAAAAACACAATACAATCGGATTCAGCTGGGGCCATGTCAACGCGGATTGAACGTGGATCTCTTTACTTAAACTTCATGTATACAGATCAAATCAGATTCACTTATTCCGATCTATTTCAATCAGATTGAGGAAAACTACCCATGTAAACATGGCCAATGTAAATGGCAAAGGGGACATTCTAAGGATACTTGCATAATATTTCATTTGAAATCGACATGTTTGGCACCAAATTTCAATGTTTAGGGGTTAATTGCAAAGCACTCACAGGGTTAATCACTATATTAAAAGGTTTGTAGCAGACTATTAAACAGAATAAACATATCCTGAAAGAATGAAATTTGTATCCTTATTACTTCATTGGTTATAACCCTTTGAAAATGGTCACAAACTGTGACCAGAGGGTTATGTGGGCCACGCCCCCTTTTTGAGAACGGAACGAGATATCAACTTGAAACCACCTGCAATTTAATTTGCTCATCACTGGCAACAAAACATTACCAAATGAAGCATTTCTGAGACCATCAAGATGGGAGCTTGGGTGATTTCATATGGAATGACCCACCTCTAAAACCGTCAAAATTATAAGACCAGTGACAGCAAATGTCAACAACACTTCATGTGTCCCTGTGACTCAAGAGCATATTCCGCTCACTGATCCAACATAACTCACACTGGGAGTCACAGTTCAGTGCAATTAATTTTGAGCAGGAATTAGGAAATCATGATCACGGCCAATCAGAAGCAGTAATCACCAGGGAAAAAGAGAAAACTTGGGCTGGGGTACGTTTTCCAAAAGGGTAGTTGCTAACAACATTCACCGTCAGTGGTTCCAACTACGCCAGTTGGCATCGGTGCTTTCCGGAAACGCACCCCTGACTGATGTGAATTTGTGGTCCAGAGTTGGTTGCCCTGGATTTAGGAGGTAGCAAATTCTTATGTTTCCAAACCAGCAGTCCTCTCAACAAGTGTCTTAGATTGGATCACGACCCATCTGCAACATCTGGCCCTTTCCACGATACAGAGAAACTCAACCCCCTCCCCAGGTGCTACAGATACAGTCGGCAACAAAGAGAACGCCCACAAAAGTAGAGCTGAGGGGGAAAGCAAACCGGTCTCTGCCATTAGCCATGATGTCAAAGAGTTCCTGTGTGCCCTTTTGCACCGCAAATAAACAAAAAAATCACCCATTAAAGTTTTGCATTTTACCAAATAATAAAATGGAACCACAAAGGAGGACAAAATGACTTCAAGCCATCAGAAGAGAGGACAAGTTTGGCAGATTATGGTGGGACCCCACAGCAGAACATGCATGTCAGCAGGCCACAGAGTCGGATCATTCGCCCAGTCTTTTAAAACGTATGGACAACAATCCAACCCCAGGATATTTAATTTTTTAACATATCAATCTTTGTCAGCAGGCAATAGCGACACAGAGTATGTCATGACAACTTCTTAGCGTTAGCAAGACAAGTTTAAATTCCGTGTTTTTACAGTATAGCGGACGGGGGGGGATTGTTTGCCCCCTTGGCTATAACCAGATGTGACGTTTGTGGGCGTTCCTGTCGTTGCCGACTGTATCCATTAACAGTCTGTTGTTACGCCCAAGATGTGGCCGGGAACATATCGCGGCCTGCCAGAGCGGAAGGGGACAGCGGAGAGGAGCAGGGAGGAGGAGCACTTGTACTGCATCGCTAATGAAGTGAGAAGCACTTCCATACAGCCATTCTTACGGAACCCACAGTACTCCTTTAGGGTCACGGGGCACGATCGGCCGACCGCAAGACGTTAGCGCAAATTTGAGGTGCTGAAGAAAATCGATATAGAATGCCTCCCGTTTTATTAAACTTGCATTACCAAAATTGGGGTCTATTCAGAAAAGTTGTTCCCTAATTGAACAAAACAAATCACAAGGGCAGAATCAAAACATCCAGGACTGCGTTCAAGCATATGCGTCCTTGTCACATTTGCAGCCAAGAAGTTCTGGACGGCGTGACTGGTATCACTGGTGCTGGCAGATTGCGAGCTCCGAGCCGATCTGACGGGCTGCCAAAAAGTGACGAGGCGAGGAATATCCTGCCAATCGAGACTTCCCGGCATTCGTGACCGTAGCTCATGCATCGCCCTCCTGGTTAGCTAATGCTGGCATCACTAGGATTTGTCCCAGCAGCACATTCAGTTTGCGCACTTCCTATAAATATCCTCTGTAAGATTAAGGCCCATAGAGTTTGGCAAGATGAACTCAAGGCTCATACAATGCGTCAGCACCTGGGCTAAAGGATGGACACCTTGTTACAAAACCAGCTCGACATCATTAAACCATAAGATGTCAACTCCAAGAAGACAAATGACTCATTGGTCATTATAAGTTAACTGCTGAGCAGATTTCTAAAAAGTTGGAGAAATAAATTGTGAATCACTGTCTCCACCAAGCTACTGTTGGGTGAATAGTCAAATAAGGGCACAGCAAGCTTTCATCAACAAATGAAATTCTTTTTTTTTGCGCTTCCGAGCGTAAGAGGTCACTGTCACATCATCATTTGCTATAAAAAAAAAAACTGTTTCCATGAACCTTTATAAATAGTTCTCTCTATCAAGTCACGCTTTCACCTCAACAATGTAAAAATAAAGTGTAAAAATATAAAACCAATGTAAAATAAAAAAATTTGAAATAATTGGCCCTCTTTAACTGCTATGTATTTTTAGTCAGGTTCATTTGCAGGCAAACTCTAAATCTGCATGAAAGTGTCAGGGTGACATTTAGAGAAAGACAAAACTTGGAATTTAAGCCAAATTGTCCAGGTACTGTACACTGGCCTTCTACAATTCAGTGCAAATTATTCCCTTCATTCAATTGGTGACATAAACTTGAATTTCCCCATTACACTGATTTACTAGGGTGGGCCATGAATACAAATGAGAACTAAGGTCTTATTTCAGCTTCAGTGGAAAGGAGAGAAAAAAAAAAAAAAAAACTCCACACTTTATTGCCACAGAGAAGCTGAGCTAATGAATGCCGTACTTTTGCAGGCTGTCAATCGCCAAGACCCGATTCCGGCTGGTCCAGGTTTCTTCAGGCGCAAACGAAGGATGTGAGAACTACCCATGCAGACTTGAGCACTTCCTGTAGTTCGATGACTCGTTAACAAGGGCTCCATACAATCGCTGCTCGCGGAGAGCAGAGACCTCGTTCCGCAGGGCTGAACAGTGCATGGGCACAAACGTGGAGCGCTGCGGGAAAAATAACAGGCCACGTGTCCGACAAAATAAACCTGTGCAGTGCTGCACAGTACCTGCTGTTATAGACCAATCTAACTTATAACTCTAACTCTAACTCATTACCCAACAGCAGTCAGCCCACTTCCATTTCTCCATAAACTGATAAATGGACTCTACTTAATTAAAAATGACCGTTGGGAACGGTTTATGAATGTAACACGGGAAAAAAAAAAAAAAAAAAAACCGTTCCCAGCCGACACATTTTCAAGCCATTCACTGAATAAAGGAGTGACTCACTCTTTCTCTCGCATGGGAATGCTACAACATTAAGTGACATAATACGGAATTATAGTTATAAAAGCTCTGTACATTATGTTCAGCAGCATTATAGTTAACGAGTAAATTAGCCAGTCATAAAAGGGAGAATAAATGTTCATTGTAAAATGAACGAACGTCAAAACTTCAGAAAACAATACCATGTGGCCCACGAAACACATTTTCATTATCAAATACAATTTTCAGTCATAATAATGGCAAATGTTGCAGAAAGGGTAACCAGACATAATTTGTCAGAATGACCACGCAATGGCACTTGTGTATCAATTCATGATTGTTTATTTAATTTACTAGCCGTGGGCTGGCTAGCAATCTACCCTGAACTCAAAACAAATCATTCATATACAGATTCATCAAACTTCTGATGGCACATCCATGAACTTGAATGAAAAATGTGATTATAAAGCCTTCAAACAAATGATCCAGCAATAGCTGGTGACGCTATATTTTCGCTGTTCTCATTTGTAAATTTCAAAATCACTGCCACAAAAAAAAAAAAAAAAAAAAAAAAAAAAAAACCTGGAAAATTTGATTATTATTTTGTCTGGGTTCTTGCCCCCATGACAGCTGGCAATGGCAGCCAGTGTATTAATCTCTGTACAGTATCCAATGCCATTTATGCAACGACAATTTTATACTCAACTGCAATTTATTTTTCAAATCTATTTAATTCAGTTGCTTTTTTCGCAACTACAAGAAATACACCTGTTTCTCAGAAGAGAGTCCTTTGTTCAATTGCTGTGTTTCTCCTTAGAAATGGACTGTCAGTTAATTGCATCTTCACATGCGATGTAACCTCCTGCTCTTCAAAGGGAGAAGGTCATCATGCCATCTTGTAATTTACAGTGGCACTGTGAATATGCATTTGAAGGGTAAAGAACCACATCTTTTATCATTATAGGTTTATCAGCACAGTGCTGCATGTCTGAGAGAGAGAGAGAGAGAGAGAGCGGGGGGGTGAAAGAGGGGGAGAGAGATTGACTAAAATTGGGAGAGGGTGAGCATTAGAGACTGAGGGAGGGAGGGAGCGTGAGAGAGGGGAAGGAAGAAAAACAATGAGAGAGAGAGAGACTGGGAGAAAGAAAGAGTGAGACATCGAGGGGGTGACAGTGAGAGCAAGAGAGGAGGATAGATTTGAGAGCAAGAGGTAGAGAAAGAGAAATAGAATGTGAGGAAAAGTCAAGGCAAGACAGCAGGATAGACAGAGTGTGAGAGGGAGAGAGCGAGATAGACTACATGTGTGCAAGAGAGGGAGAAAGATGTGGTAGACAGAAATAGTTAGCGAGAGAGAGAGATAGAGAGAGAGAGAGCACAAGAATGCTGGACAGACAGTGCGAGAGAGAGCCAGATCGACTGAGTGTAGGAGGGAGTTCATCCATCACTTTATGTCCTGCCACATAGTAGCCGCGACTGAAAACAGGGCATTAAGTGAGGTTGACAGACTTTGTAACGCTACATTAGCACCAAGGATGCTGCAAGTGGAAGCACACACACACACACACACACACACACACGCACACACATACGTACTCACTTTCAAGCACCTAGGCTCCTGCCTCTTTCGCTCTGTAATGCCATCAGACACACATGCGAACACACACAGATACACACATTCATTTGCAGTCATCTCTAGAGATTAACAAGAGCTACATAGCCTGTCCCCATTACCATTTAGCATATTCTCTGAGAATTCCTGAGCTGTTGTCGCCGGTTAGACTGTCCACCAACACCACTTCAGCAACTGTGACTTTGATATATATAAACAGCAAGCCAAGCTGTTTACAATCACAATCTGAAAAGATCATCTGATGAAAAGAGTGGCCAGAAAACGCAGCGTATCCAGCTAATGCATTTCAGCCCACGAGGCAAATAGTGCGGAAGAAAACATCAGAACTTTGATGGCGAGACGCACTTCAGCCGCTCCGATTGTTAAAAATAGAATGACGTGCTTAGAAGTTTTTGCATTCCAGCAATAAAACCACAAGATCTAGGAGCTAAATAAAGCTTATGGTGAATACAAGAGAAGACTATGCGGCTTACGAGAATTAACAAGGCTCTTCCAAATAAGGGAAACTCCCTCATTCCCTCACACCAGTGAGCCAGCCACGATGGTGCCTGGTAGGAGAGACTGAAGATGCAGAAATAAGATGGGGGACAATCTTCATTATAAAAGCATCAGCAGGGAGGGGACTTGGCTTCGCGAGGTTTTTTTTAGCATCCAGCAGACACCCAAAGCTCCAACTCCTGACTTCATTCCTAACGCTTACCTGCTAAATACGCAAGTCACACATTCCAGAGTTTTCCTTCTGATGTCAGTCCAGCCGAGAAACAAGGGTTCTTTCATATTTTTAACTACAGCAGTTTTCAAAGTGGGGTTACGCATGCTCTTAACCTCAAAATAAATGCAAAACAAATTAATCGGACGCCAATTTCAATTAATTTAAGCAACGGGAATTCAAGCCCGCAACGAGCCATCCTGGTTTACTACATACAAATCAAAGCAAAACAAAGTGCATTCAAAAGAAGCAACAGACTACAAGCCACAACCAATACTCCCTTTCACGACCGCTAATAATACTCACAGCTCGGAACATTTGGTCCTAGATGTTAGGAAAGAGGAATGAATTTCCCTTCCTTGCTTCAAAACAAAACAAACAAAAAAAAAAACAAAACGGCCGAGAACATTACTTGAAGAAATACAGCAACCTCAGATCATACAATTAAAAATGTGTCAAACAATGATAAAAAATAACAATAAAAAACAAGTAATAAAAACCCACGGCAACAACAAAAAAAACTTAAGTGCCCACTTACAGAGGAGCAGATTGTTCCATTTGAGGGGAGCAGGATTGACCGTCTGCCTAAAATCAAACCTGGACAGAACTGAACTTGCACGGATGGGGGCTAGGCTATTTATTTACCTGCCATATATCAGCATGAGTCACTGACACCTGAGGTAGCACATCGAGTTCCAGCCAGAGAATATGGACAACGTGCACACACCTATCAATCTACAAAGCTCCCCTAGCATTTAGAAGTATTAGATAGTTGTAACTCTGTATTTTCGCTCAGACAGTATAACAACTGTCCGTCTGTGACAGACCAGCCTGTAAGACTACAATGACCAGCAGGTATGGTCTATGAGCACCTCCATTCAAGATGTGTTTGTGGATGTGCACCTGATTAAATGGGACTACAGGACATTAGGGGGCCGCCAAGCCAATGTTGACATGGAGATTAAAAAAAAAATTTTGAAGTATGTATTATGATTGGTCATTATAAGTGGAATACTCATTGTAATATATTGCTGAACAGTAGAAATGTAAATAATTATGTATATATGTATAATACATTGAAATAATATACATTGAAACGAATTAATACTATTGTTGTCATTCCGTGACAATTTGCCTCTTGTAATTCCGTGACAATGACTTTTTGAATTTTCTTGGCCATAAAGCAGGGTTAAATTCAATATTTGTTTCTATAACTTACAGTATTAACAAAAAACACCTTAAATATGAACATATTGAAGTTTCATAACTTAACTATGATAGGAACATCACTTTCTGGATAGTTAAACACAACATTAAAAAAAAACGCGTCAATTTTGTGCAATTCCGTGACAGAGTAGTTTTTGCTTGTTTCTTCGACGAAAATTTCTCAAAAAATATATTTTCACTTAACAATATTAAAGAACAAGTTAATACCTTCAATATGACATATCATACTTGATTTTATCTTATTTAGATGTAGAGCTACAACCCAAATTGTAATGGGACTGTAATTCCGTGACAGCTTGGCAGCCCCCATTATTTGATGGATGATAAGGGAGAGTATTGCGACTTGAAGGTACAGTGTGTACCGGGACTCTGTCCATTCCAGGAGGAAAGAAAACATAAGGAAACTAATCTCACCACCCAGGAAAAACAAACAGGGCATAGCAACTGCAATGCTTGAATGCAGGCTAATCAAAACAGACTGAATATATATTTAGCAGACTTAACCTGCCTACTAACAGAACCACATTTTTGTTATTGAAGAAAGTGCATGATTTATAACATAAGTATAACATGGGCATATCCTGAATGTTTATAGGAGAAATTCAATTAAAGTGTCTTTCAAAAGGGTACGATGCCAGTGCTATGCTTTGGAATCACACCTCAGGGCGGCTACTTATGTAGCAATCTGTTATTCGTGCCCAGGCATCAGAGGTAGAGAGAGATTATGTGAACAACCTAGTAGCTCATTGACAGTCAACAAGATACATTTGCAAGTCCCGCTAATGCCAGAGTTGCTCTGCATACAGCAATTATATAAATGAGTGAAGCAATGTATATGGAGGAGCATGAAAAATCTTGAACGTGGCTCACAGATTCACTGCAATGCAAAACAACTCAGGACACAGTGTAGTTGGGGGGGGTGGTCAATGAAACTGAAACTAAGGCCTGAACTCTCTTTCTCTTTAATATTTGCATGAATGATTTATCAAAGCTGTTACACAGCTGTGCAAGAGGCAGTATGGTTGGTCACATCATTATCAACCATCTGATGTATGCTGATGATCTGGTGATTTTTTGTACATGCAGTGCTGGTCTTCAACAGTCATTAAGGATATGGCTCAGACTTTGCATTATATTTAATGTCAAAGAAGAATAACATTATGATTCTAAGAAGCAGGGAGGAGTCCTTTTTCGGTTTTCTCTCTGTCTGGTACCGTTCTTGAAGTATGTCATGAGATTAAATACCTAGGACATTGCATAACTGATGACCTGTCTGATGATGGGGATGTTTATAGACAGGATCCCATGTTGTATGCACAACCTAATATGGAGGATCGCAAATTTAGCACGTGCAAAACCCCTGTGAAGACTGCACTTTTTATAGCATTTTGCACCCCTATGTATACTGCTCACTTGTGGCGGCGCTACAAGAGAAGCAGTATTCAGAAACTCAATGTGGCATATAATGATGGCATGAGGCCACTGCTTAAAGTGCCTCGATGGAGGAGTGTCAGCTAAATGTTTGTTAGTGTTGGTGTACCCAGCTCTCCTGCTGTACTCAGGAATCTCATGTTTGGATGCATGTGTAGGCTGTCAGGGTTATCTAACTGTATAGTTGCTACACTGGTGAACCCTGCAATGAGTGCAGTCAGGTTCACCTCCAGACTGTGGGACCACTGACCTCTTAGTTTATACGTTAATATCTGAATATTTTTTCAATGTGGACTTCTGTCCATCTCCGTTTTATTTATATTTTTTGGTACTTGTGTGTTTTTATTATGTCTTTTGTTATGGGCCATTTTTTGTGTGTACTGAACAAAAGGATGAATGATCGATCAAATGTAGTGTCGTAATCAAGAATTAATTCAGCAAGAACCACTCAATCTCAAAAAATTATGAGATTTTTTTTTCTATAATTGCCTGTGTCCCAATTATATCATTGTCCCACCCTCATAATCTTTACTCACAAACTTCACTTGGAAGAATACCCTTGGAACTCAGAGGAAACCCTTTGGAGATCTAAATGTACCACTTGCCACAAATTTTGGAGCGAGCCCAAAGTAAACAAAGTGCAGTAAAGCGCTCGTTCCGCCTCAGACTTTCTTCAGGGAACAATTTCACATAATTGCAAACTCAGAAGTAAAATATTTCCCAAATTCACTTCATCCTCATCGTAAACTTTCATCTTGGTCGCAATAATACATTTTGGCACTAGTCAGGTATGAGACAGAAACATTAAAAGTTAATTAGACAAGTGAAAAAACCTTTCCTAATTTCTTGAAATGATAAACAATTGTGGTGGCTTTGGATAAATGTTCTACAAGTTCCAGGCAAGTTGGAGAACTTTCCACTTATTTGGACACAGCCATTTCCATCAACTTCTATTGCAAAGCTCCTAGCCATACAGGAGTTCTAGAACTTCCTAAACTGAGGACAAGCCGAGCGAAGGAAGACCGAAAAGTATTATGCACGCTGCAATCAAATTCAGAAAGTAATATTAAAACAGGAGAGCTTCTAAATATGTACTGCACCATTTGCGTATCAGCCCAGTACAACAGATGGTAGATTTGCATGACGGAGAACAAAACCGTGCAAAGGCAACACCCACCAACCTGTCCCCACCATTCCCTCCGATGCCCAGTGTTCCTCCCTTTGCTTTACTTCATTTCATCAGTGACTAAACCCCGAATCAACACTCAACCCCTACGTGGACACTAGCGGGGCGATTTACGGCAAAGGGAAAGGCACGCTTTCAGCAATGAGCCACGGTTATTTTTGGAGTGGAAGATACGGCGTCATAGACAATCGCACGGACATCTAAATGCTCCAGGAATAGATCTGACGTGCCAGTTTCTGTAGCGAGAAATCATGTCACGTTTTTTTTTTATAGGTAACGGCCTGGGTGACTGTTATACAACCCACACGTGCTACTAAAGATATATCACCTTGAACAGTATCAAATTGTTTCCCTGCCCTATCAGAGTGGACCAGCGGGAATACTGAGTGAGGGGCAAATACTGTTAGAAGTTGGGTGAATAAGATTTCTGGACGGCACAGCTAGCCTTGTCATCAGCCCGAACTGAGCTCCCTAATGCTGATCAGACAAGGTACATCAGATTTGATTTCATGTCAAGTAAAGACCAAAAAAAAAGAGCAGCAATGAATTCAGGATTTACATTTTATGTCCCAATCTGATGTTACCTAACCCAAATGGGGATAGTTAACGTCAGCACTCTGGGGACTTTTACAAACTCAAATTTCCTAGTTGGCATACACCTTCTCACTACAATTTAGATGGTTGCATTTGCTGGAATCTTAGCTCAAGAAAACTGTTTTTACGATGCAGAATGAGACTCCACAGGCCTGCTTTTTAAAACCAGTATTTATCGATGGTGTCTCCTCAAGATTACACCGACCGTACGGCTCCTCTAAAAACATAACCTCGGGAGTTCAGCCAACTTATTTGCACTAGGCAGTGTTTATCTAATGTAAACACACATGCAATTTCCTTCCACAGCGCTGCAAAAGGCTGATTGATCCGCAGACACGTGGATCTTGTTGGCGTGACCCAGGACGCAACCTCCACAGACGTGCTGAGGACGTGTCAGAACTAACACAAATAATGTGGTAACAGCCAAAAAAACCCTTCAACTAAAACATGGAAGCTGCGCTGCTAGAAAAGACATCTGACTCAAATCTGGTGTCAAATGGCAAGGCACAGTAATCTAATGGAACCCAGATGGTCCTAGAAAATTCTATGGGGGTGGGGGATAACTGCTTGAACTACTGCCTCCACAGACCAATACTGTGTTTTGATGGTCAGATTGCGATGGTTGCATTCGATTTTGATAAGCCTGAATACTTTTCTTATCACTTAGAGTGGGTCCCATGTTTTTTGTTAAGGGGCACAGGTCTGGGGCCCAGCTCCCCCAATGTCAAGTTGTAATGAGCTACATATGCAAATGATAACTGCACAGTGCATGCAAGCAAGATGATCAATTAGACAATCTGAGAATCCCAGAAAATAACACAAGGGCTCCCGAAGAAACCAAAGCATATGTACAATAGAAGCAAAATGAGAATTTTAATGGTTAATTTTTTAGCAAGGTCTGCCCGGGTGCCCTCCACTGAAAGACTACTCTCATAATGACACTCTACAAGTCAAAGTTCATGTTGTGTCCACAGAGGAATCCTGTGCACGTTAAAAGACGTCTCATCGTAACAGGCATGTTCCAAACGTTTTTCCAGTGATCTGAGAAGTATTGAAAAAAAAAAACAACAGAAGAACATTCTCGTATAGAATTAGTGAAATGTTTATTATAATTCGCATAATGGCCTGCAGAAACTAGTTTAACAGAGGTGAGGATAACCATCCACCTTTGCAGCAGACCAGGTTTTTCTCAGAGACCAATCTCAAGTTAGGTTTAACAGCCTGCCCATTTCGCTATTCGCACTTAAGTGCGTCCAAGCACAAAAATTGATCGAAATTCGCGTTATACGCACTTATAAGTGTGGCCAAGATGCACACTGCTCCATTGCCCAACACTCATTTTAAGTATGTCCAAAGCAAAAATTTTTTTCCTTGGCCAAACTTTTTTTTTTTTTAAGATTTGGCCAAGGGAAAATTCCAGCATTGGCCACGCGTATAAGCGCGAATATCATCGGCCTATTTGTCATTTGACAGGCAGCGTGCATTTAGACTGGGCATTGCAATTCGGAAGACCACCACTTTCAGCATCTGTCGGTAATGTGGTAGAGTCCCGTTTACTCAGCCGATTAAAAAAATGTATTTAGCTTATAGCCTACGCAACCCACTTCTGTAAATTGATTTCCTTAGTCCAAAGATAAACATGCCCATGATCGAGGTTAGCTGACTGCTCGCGCCAGCATCTATCCCTGCAGCGGTAATTGTCCCGGTTCAGGGAATTTCCATATGCAGGATACAAGGCAAATGTCCAAGACTAGCACGCGATTTGCTTATCTTCTATGTTTGCACACCCATAAACTAGACGGTAACATAGCAGTAATGGAATAACACAACAGACCCAATAAATTTTACGAGTCCCCGCGCAAGACTTTTGATTGCTTTCTTCAGGCAAGACTGAAATAACTACACGGTTGGTTGTTGATACAGTATGAGCAAGTGCTCGCAATGTAAACAATACTCACATGCAGTCGTGTGTCGAAGTGCACGAGACCGATGAAGAGTGGGGACTGATTCTTAATGCAGTTTTTCTAAGATTTTTCTCCGAATCGGTCATGAAATCAGAGGGCTCTGCGATAATATTAATTTCAAGGCATAGCTACTCAGAACTTACAATTCACAGACCACTTGGAGGATACTTAAATATACCACTGTCCGTGCTAACAGGACCTTGCATCGCGCGGCCCCGCACCTGAAATCCGTGCCAGAATGGTTCTGTCGATGGCACGTCCAACTGTCTCTTGATTTTACTGGAATCCTTTGAGGAAGACTAGAGTTCTGCATAGACCGATAGCACGCATGTACACGAAACACATATTAAACGTTTAGTAAGCTACGGCAAACATTCACCTTTCCTTTTAGTATGATGAGCCACACCGCCCAAACAACAATATGAGCCACCGGCGCCTCTCCGCGACGAGGGGACGTCTTATTTCATAGATCTGCAACGATGGCACACTTACCTACCCGTTGTTACAACAAAAGCACGCCTGGTTGCGTCACGAAGTGATGGTGCCGAAGTAAGTATCCCCAACAATATTATAAACGCAGCGAAGAAAACCTGCTGTTTCCAAAGACTGGCTGGACGGACGCCATTTGTCTGCGTTTAAACGAGTTGAAGCGAATTTCACATCTACAGACTGAACGCCAGTCTTTGCTGAAGATATAATCATTGGCAGCGCCCCCCTTCGGCCAAGAGGCATCATTTGCCGTATCGTTTGCCTCATAGCGCAGACATGCAGGACTAAGTGCTTACCTGTCAGCCTGCTTTACAATTGATAAAGCCTCCCCCAGTATTGTATGATAAATTAATCTTAGAACATTGAAGCCAATGTTTTGCAGACAATTACTGGAGTAATACATAACCAACACAAAAAAAAAAAAAAACTAGTGATAGGCCCACGTGAGTGTAAGCTCAAGTCCCTTCATGACAACAATTCGTCCTGGCTGGTTCTCAATCATTTTTCTTTTTGATGCGTTTTCCAACTATCGTAATTGGCAAGTGAAGACATGGTTTCTCTCCATATGCAATCTAACAGCTATGAAATCATGGGCTAAATTCAGTACAGAACTAGAGGCACTCGTAGAGTGCAAACCTCCACCAAGGCAGCATGAGTGGGAGCAAAATTGAGTTATCGAGTGTGATAGGATTTTAAGATGGCTGCTGTGGCAGCCATAGTGTTTCACTGATCGTGGTGAAAATCAATAAGGTCCATCCTTGATGAAATAGCAATTCATCCACAAAATTTCAGACAAATCCGTGCATTACTTTTTGAGTTATGTTGTTCACAAACATATAGACAAACAAACGGGCGAAAACATAACCCCTGCCCCAACTTCGTTGGCGGAGGTAAAAATAATTTACTTATTAATAGGCCAATTCTTTGTGTTGATTGAACTGGTCCGCATTCTAATGAAATATAGCCTTTCACTCTTGGTATTGCGTGGGTTGATAAAAAAAGTGGCACTCAGCCGTTAAATAGGCTATAAAAAGCGTGCGGCTCAAGCCATTTGTGTGAGAGTCGACAGGTATACAATTTTGAATAACGTTGATTTAAATACAGCAAATACCTGTCCAGATGAATGATTGTCATCTTACCCAATTGGGGAGAACAAGCAGCACCTGTTAAGTGCGGAGCGCTCTCGGAGTGAACCTTCTGTTAATTATGAAAATGACCGAGAACAGGTCAGGACTATTAATTGTTTTAACGGATATTTTGTGCACCCCAATTCTCTGCTCTTGTTCCGCCACTGTACTGAATTTAGCCCCTGATGTAATTGCTGTTAGATCGCATATGGAGAGAAACTGTGCCTTCAGTTGCCAGTTACGATAATTGGAAAATGCATCAATAATGGAAAATGATTGAGAACTAGCCAGGCCAGGACTAATTGTCATAAAGTGACGTGTCTGTGCCCCCCGCCACTGATGACTGAAAGCATTGTTCATTTGTGCACTGTTTCTGTGGGGGGGGGGGGGTCATTTGTGATGTTTTATAATGTTCGAAAATCCACACAGTGCTGTATTTAACACAGTGCGCAATGTGTGTCTACATGAATTACTGTGGGCATCAGCTAATGCGTAATCTATAAATTATTCTGTTTATTTTATAAAAAAAAAACTGATTACCATTTTAAGAAATAAAATTACAATGACGGATAATAATTGATTATGACGGAATTTTTATGCCTCTGTCTGTCACAATGACGAACAATCAGAAAGTGCAATGCGACCTCTGCTGTGAATTCTGGTGAGCCTATTCTGAAGCTAAAGGTTTTGAGCTTGAATCCTGTATATAGAGAGCATGATGCCAACTTTCTACAAAAGTATTATGAACTAATGAGAATGTTGATGGTCCTTCTGTTGCCTTTCTTTATCGATGCATCAAGAATATTGAGAGCAGATTTGACATGATTACCATTAAAGCTGTTTGAGTTATTGCAAATAACTTCAAATTTTTAAAAATTAAAAGCTTGTTCTGGTAGTGGCACAACAGCAAAGGTCATCAGGTGATGCACAGTGATAACAACCCTTCTCTATGCATCAAAAATGATCTAAAGTAGGACATGATTCTCACCCAAACCGTTTGAGTTATTGAATTAGGAAATGCAAAGTCCAGCCTTGTGGTGGAGCCAGAAAAGGTCACATGGTAACACAAAACAATAATATCTGTGCTCAAGAAGTTACATGCAATTCCCACAAAAACTGTTCAATTTATTGCACTAGCCAAAGGATCTGTGGCGATGGCATCCAAGTTGAATCCAAAATATCCCCACAAACTCAATTTTGGGGATATAATGACAAACAGAACGTGTATTAACCTTTTTTCTGTTCAGATAAAGATGACTAAGCATAATCGTGGGGACTGTTGAATGTTATGAAGCAGGGTGTTAAACTGTAAAATGGAACAAACCACTGTCTCAAGTTCTTCCAAGCTGCTGCAACTGTGACTGAAAGAACAGGACTAGCATTGATTCAAAGTGGTTTAAATTTCACGGTGTTAACAACCTCAACAGCTGACCGCATTCTGTCAATGGTACAGAGAATAATTCCTCAACCCTTACTGTTTATGACTCTTCGAATAAGGCAAAATGTAAACAATTGCAGTAATGGGCTATGTCAGTTTAATGGTACAATTAACAAGGTACTCAAAGGCATCAGACCAATGTATGTACAAGTAATTTAAAGGGTTATTTTTAGAAGATTTTAATGACATGTACGATTCAAACTCACACTAAGTTCTAGTATCAAGCATGGCAAATGTATGAATTTTAACAAGATTTTGACATGCCCTGATAATACGCAATATGCAGAAAACGCTATCTATAATGCAGACAGTTTGATTAAAAAAAGGGAACAAAGCACTGCTCATTGAGATGCTGTACAATTATGAAAGGCAGTTTTTGTTGAATGGATTCATCAATTCTAGTGAAGAATAGTGTATGGTCAAAAATGCCAACTCATGGAAAATGCCATGTTAGCCAACTGGATTTTATTTGGCCCAGCATACTAGGTACATACTGTACATGGGAAGGGATAGGAACAAAATTTTAATTAGTCATTGCAGCTAAGAGACTGGCCTCTGGACTATAATCGTTTCAGTGCAAATCTTTCTTTGGGTGCAAAATGACTGCCCAACACAAGATAATTCAGCCATAGCAGAGTCACAGTTTTGAATGGACGTCAAAGGAGAAATTTACCTAGGCTCGCTGTGCTGCAGTACCTCTGGTAGCCACTGGAGTTGGCGGGAGACCAGAGTTATTGCAATCCTTGCTATAGTAATGCCTCTTGAATGACTGGGGTCCTGTGGACTGCATGCCACAGCCAAATCTGTTAGGTCGTCCTCCATTTCAATGCAAGCCTAGCTATAGTTTGCGGCATGAAAAGAAGCTGCTGGGAACATAGAATGCTGTGGGGGAGAACGCTAGATGTTCATGGACTCTCAAAACTGCCCTTCCAAACTGGCCTAGGAATTGATCATGGCTAATATGGACAATGGATTCATCATTGATGCATGAAAAATAAATCGGAGCAAAATGGACAGTGTCACACACCCCACCTCCATTCATTTATTTCAGTAATATCCAAAGTAGAGCAAATACATTTCACAAATTTTTCATAGGTGACATTTAACTACGAAAAGAAGCAGCTGGTGACTGTGACACCTTGTTGAAACAGACCTATTCAATTTTTGAAAAACAACCAAACACAAATCCAAGATAATGATGGAATAGAGGACTATATGTCCCTGTCACCGATTAAACCAAATGCCATTCTTAGTACTGGGGTAAGAGTTGATTTAACCTGTGAGAAAAGAATTGACAAACATCAATTGACATATGAAAATGATTCACTAAGTGTTAGCTAAAAATGAGTCATCACACTTGCAGGTGTTCATTTGAGACATTGTCAGTGCTTTAATAAAGGAATAAATTGCTCCTTTTGGAGGGGCAAGTCACTTCTAGCCTTTTCCCCCTAAAGTGGATTACATATGTGCCTCATACTGCGCATGGAACAGAAAGACAAATTTAGCCTCATGCTGCAGCGTTAAAACAGCATGAGAACATAATGTTTCCTGTTTGTGTGCACAAGGCAGTAAATACGGGTGAGTAAGCTGTACGTCTGCTGATTTCAAAATGAGAACATATTTGCAAATATTACTCGCCATTTTTTAATCTTGTCTGGGACTGAACATGAGTGTGTGTATATCGGCACAATTAGCAAGTGCACTCATGCGTGTAAACTCGCGAAGACATGAACTGCACAGTATGTGTATGCAAATATATGTGGATTTGTGAGGTGTGTTCAGAGTAAAATGTTCAATCAATATTCTCAACATCAAATTTATTCTTATGGAGTCCATTAGTCGCCAAATATTTATGTATTTCATATCAATGCTTAAATATTTGAGTGGGGTCAAATCAACGGTCAATGAATTCATTCAACTCTGTCATTTTTGATGTAATTCTGTGTCACTTTCCCCAGTATATTCATTGTATGTATGTGACTGCAACGTTGAGCACGTGTGTGAGTATGTTCTCTTTGTATGAATGTGGTTATGTTGCTGCAGTACCGGTCAAAAGTCTGTATGCATCCAGATTCATTTAGTGATCAGATGTTAAAACAGAGAAAAGACACAAATGTAAAATTCATTAAAGATTGCTGTGCACTATCATATCACAGCCATACAGTAGTGTGGAGTGCCGATTCTACACCACCACTTTAGTCTAAAACGGGTCCTAATATATTATTTCTCCATTATTTTTTTGTGAAAATGATGAAAAATACTATTGTAGGCAATGAGAGCATAAAAAATCATTCCCACAAGTATACTGAGGTAAAAATACATTAAAAAATGCTGAAAACATCCATTTTTTATAACAATTGAAAAGTGTCACGACTTTTTTTTTTACTCTTGCATGGCTTGAATGCATGTTTGAAAGCTCATTTCACAATTATTGAGGCTAATTTTTTTTACTGTTTTGAGGCAACTGGTTTTATTCTGTAAAATTATCTCAGATGGTCAGTTGTTCCAGTATATAAGGTGACTTGAACTTTGACCAGTGTCACACTGTTAAACACGATGACACGGAGTAAGGAGCTCTCTGAGATAATTTGTAGCTCCATTGTGGTCTTAGATGATGCAGAAGACATTAAGTGCTGTCATTGCACTGTAAGAAACACCATCAAGCCTTTCAAAGAGACTGGTTTGCTGAAAACTAGAAGCAATAGACGTGCAAAACAGAAGTTTGGGGGTCTTTAGGGTAAAGTGTAGAAATAACCAGAATAATGTAAAAACTAAGAAATAAACATACTCCACATGATTTTAACCTCATAAAATACAGTATTTCAATAAAAGTTTACATGGTTGCCATGGAAACGGCACTTTAATGACAAAATCTGAAAATATTTTGTGGCAGTGATATTTCAATAACCCATGGTCAGATTTTACTCAAATGAGTCTCATATGAAAGGATTAGGATACTTCTATGAAATTACAAAGGAATTTTTTTGTTTGGAGCATTTATGAACATTTTAGTTCTGTTGTGTAAAAAAAATGAAAATTGCTATCATCAACTTGCTTCATCTTCAAAATTAACTCCCTAGGGATGCACCTATCTACTAGAAAATCCTATGTAATTTCATAGATCTCAAACAGATACAACACAGTCCAAATTTCAAGTCAGTCAGATGAATATTAATGATTTTATGAATGCCACAAGGTAGAAAATCAGTCAAAATTGTTATCTCGGTAATTGGCATTTAAAGTCACAAGTAACAATTGAGGCAGAGGCAAAACATATATTCTTGGTGTTTACTGACATCTCACTGCATTCCTTTATATATTTTATTTATTTTATGTGAAAATAAGAAAATATTGTAATAAAAAAAAAATTAGAAATTTTTACCTTGAGGACCCCTTAACCCCTTTGCGCAGAAGCCAAATCTGGCTATTTATAGTGCCTTATTTAAGGCTTTATACACTACTAGTCAAAAGTTTTTGTACACCCCAATATTTTCTGTAATAGTTTTTAATATTTTGTTCTTATGTAATAGTCTTATTTTGGTTGTATAACAGAACAGTAGGAAAACTGAAACCCAATGTATAAACCATGTATATTGTAAGGAGAGGTCAGAGGAACACCAGTTGCAGGATCCAGAAGTGTTTATTAAACACCAGACACTAAGGGAAAATTGGCAGACACGCCAGAAACAAAACACCGTGCACAAGCACAGAACAAATGGGAGAACTAAAGTACTCTGCCAAAGGCAGGGGGAAACAGAAATACTCACTCCAAGAGTGGATAGACTAGAAAAACAAAATCTGAACCTAACTAACCTGATGGACACACTGGGAGACTTAAACACGGGGCAGACAAGACAAGGGCGCAGCAAACAAGACTCGGGAATCATACAAGGAGAAACTCGGAAGGCACAAAGAACTGAGATTTCACCAAGTAGAACAGAGTCAGTACGAGGATCCGTCTGACGACCGCTCTCCCAACTCTGCCACATATAGTCACGAGAGGAGGCGGGGACTCGGAATGCAATCTCGGAAGGAAACAGAAACACATGGGAATAATAAACAATTACACAAGAACCGGGTTAACAATAATGACTCGAGACAAGACTCTGAGACCATCAATCAAGCTAGACAGGTTAGTGACGAGTAAAAAGCACCACAAGAAAAGCAAAAGAAAGCACAGCTTTTAATTCAGTTAATCAAAGATAACTCAGGCAGGAAACACATGTACTCGCTAATGAGTTAATTAAGGTTAATACTACGTGACGAAATATTTACAATCACCCTCAAATAAATGCTGGTTAGTATGGGTTAGTAATATCCTATCAGAGAATGCATTCACTCAGAGTTTCATGAGACCCAGAATTAAACGCAGCTGGAAGCAATGAATGAAATACCAGAGCCGAAACCGAAAGAGAAAACGTGATTGGACGACGAGACGCAGGCATGCTGAAGGCTGTCATGCGACATCACTGGAGAATGCAGATTGGGAGTGGATCGTCAGACGGCAGAAAGGAATGCTGAAATATACCAGAAACCCCCGCGTTTGAACACCCTCGGCCTGACGGTGCACACACGGACAGACAGACAGACAGACGATGAACTGATGACAATACCCTTCGGCCTGAAGTCGGGCCGAGGGTAAAAACTAAAGTAAGACAAGCACAAATAAGCACGAAGACAACACACAGGAGGCAGAATCATAACATATATTAAAAAACAGAATCAGTCATTTTGTAGCGACGATGGTCTAATCCAGTAATTCTCAAACCTCTCCTGGAGGACCACCAATCCTGCATGTGTCAGATCTCTCCCTGCTCCAGCACAGGTGATTCAAATGATCAGCTCATTATCAAACAGCTTCAGGGGGTTGATAGCGATCTGATCATTTCAATCACCTGTGCTGCATTCCTTGTGGATTTTTTTTGTAAATTTATTATTAACAACCGCAATTCCGAAAGTTGGGAAAAGTGTAAATTGTGAATAAAATCAAAACGCAATGACTTTCAAATCACACCAGCCAGTATTTTACTCACAGTAGAACAGAGATAATATGGCAAGTGTTGAAACTGTGAAATTTTACAATTTTATCAACAAAATGACCTCATTTCAAATTTGATGGCTGCTACAGGTCTCAAAAAAGTTGGGACTGGGGCCTGTTTACCATAGTGTAGCGTGCTCTCTTCTTTTTAACACAGAGTGGAGGCGTCTGGGCATTGAAGAGAAAAGTTTCTTGAGTTTAGCCATTGGAATTTGATCCCAGTCTTGTATAATACAGGCTTCCAGCTGTTGGAGAGTTTTGGGTCTCCTAAGACGGACTTTTCGTTTAATTATGCACAAAATGTTCTCAATCGGTGAAAGATCAGGACTGCAGGCAGGCCAGTTCAGCACAAGGACTCTTCTACTATGAAGCCATGCTGCTGCAATAGCTGCATTATATGGTTTTGCATTGTCCTGCTGAAATACACAAGGCCTTTCCTGGAATAAATGTCATCTGGGGGGGGAGCATATGTTGCTCTAAAACCTTTATATTCATGGTGCTTGGTAGCATTGGTAGCATTCATGGTGCTTTTTAAAACATGCAAGTGTCCCACACCATATGCACTAATGCATCCCCATACCATCAGAGATGATGGCTTTTGAACTGAACGCTGATAATAGGAGGGGAGGTCTTTTTCTTCTTTACCCAAAGGACACGACACCCATGATTTCCAACAATAATGTCAAATTTGGACTCGTCTGACCACAGGACACTTTGCCACTTTGCTACAGTCCATTTTAAATGAGCCTTGGCTCACAGAACACGGCGGCGCTTCTGGATCATGCTCAATAATGGCTTCCTTTTTGCATGATAGAGTTTTAGGTGACATCTGTGGATGGCACAGCAGACTGTGTTTACAGACAGTGGTTTCTTGAAGTATTCCTGAGTCCATTTCGTACAGTTAATAACAGAATTATGCCGGTGAGTGATGCAGTGGCGTCTGAGGGCCTGAAGATCACGAGCATCCAGTAAAGGTCTTTAGTCTTCTCCCTTACGTACATTTATCCAGTTTCTCTGAATCTTTTGATGATATTATGCACCGTCGTTGATGAGACCTTCAAAGCCTTTGCGATTTGACGAGAAGGAACATTTTTTTAAAGTATTTCACAATTGTTTTTGCATTATGAATCCCAAAAAACTCCTGAATGGCTGATGGAATGCACATTTCTCAGCTTTTACAAAGAGGTGATTCTCAAGGAAATGTTGGAGAACATGACACGGGGGGAGTAACTGTCAGAGTGTCTGGAGAAGAGAGGATGTCATCAAGGTAGACATAAACAAAGTTACCCGGCATGTTGCACAGCACATAATTAACAAGGTTCTGAAAGACCCCTGGGGAATTGTAAAGCCCAAACAGTGTAACCTGGTACTTGTCGTAGCCTGTTGATGCGCTGAGAGCTGTCTTGTATTCATTCTCTTCTTAAATTCTCTCCAGATGATAGATGCTGCGTGGACAAAGCTTGGTAAAGATGGTGGCCCTCCGAAGTGAGTCAAATACCATGGGTATAAGTGGCAGAGGACAGCAGTTCTTGCATATGATGTTATTCATGCTTCAATAATCTATGCTTTGGCAGAGACCTCCATCCTTATTCCTGACAAAGAAGAAGTTGACACAAACAGGAGAAAATTAGGGGTGTATGATGCTGATGTCCACAGACTCTTGAATGTACTTTTCCATGGCTTCGGTCTTTGGACCACATTGCGAGAACAAATGAACCCATTGAGGTATAAAGCTAAGCAGGAGATTGATGGCATAGTTGTAAGGGTGATGAGGAGGCACAGAAAAAGCTGCAGCCTTGGAGAAAGTTTCTTTCAGATCCCACTCCTTCGTTGGTACCTTGGCTGAGTCAGGTGCAGGCTCGGGAGAATTAGGTATGAAACTGCTGGGCTGGGGAGCCTCTAGGAGACAGGGCTGGACTCAGTTAGAACTGCAGTCGAGAATTTGCAGATCTTTGTAGTTTATGTGGGAATTGTGTCAAGACAGCCAGGGGTTTCTAGGGACTACTGGAGCTCTGGCAGTGCAGAGCAAGAACAGGTGATCCTCTCACAATGATTACCAGAGAGGAGCAGCTTTGCAGGCATGGTGATGTGGATGATGCTGGCCAGTGGTGAATCGGAGATATCATAGGCTTGCCTGGGTCTTTCCAAGGCTTGGGAGGGAAGATTGACTAGACTGGCTAGCTGCTAGTTAATGAAGTGGCTGTCTGCTCTGGAATAAATCAGGACACTGATGGGTTGCAGAATGTTGCCATTGCAGATCGGTATAGGCCGGAGAGGTCATGAGTTTGGGGAGTTCTTGTGTTGGATTCCACTAACCAGTAGTCCCCCATCTGCTAGTGAGTGGTGCCTTTTACTGGGCACCTGGCGATGTTATAGATAGGGTAACTACAACAAGCCGACATGGTCTACAACATCCCCCGCCAATCGTGCACTTCTCATTTTCGAACTCAATCAAGGCCTTTATGGTCTGTAGCTACACACCAAATTTGGTTACTGTATCTGTAGTAGTTTCTGAGTAAAGCTGTCCCCTTTACCTCGGACGGACGGACGGACGCACACACAGACGAACGGACGGACGGAGGTCAAACCTATATCCCCCTCCCACTTCGTGTTGGCGGGGGATAATAAAGGCATGGACGGGAGGTCATGAGATGTTAATGCTCGGCTGCCTGAGTTGGCTGATTTGCATGGGCTTGCTGGCTTCCAGAACACATGAGGAGCTCACAGGAAATGCTGATGGATGAACTGGTGCTGGAACAAGAGGAGCTGACCCTAGAGATGGAGGATAACTTCTTAGGGTTTAGCTTGGCTCCATATGGCAGGAGATAAAGAGGTTCTCGACTCGCATGCCAGGTCAATAAGTTAATCAAAGTCTTCAGGCCGCCTAATGTCTATGGGTGGATAGGTCGAACACTGTCCTCATATCCTCCATAAAGGTGTTCAATATACCATAAACAGGAGACCCAGCATCCAAGACAGCAGTCCTCAGCTCCCCCGGCATGGCTCCTGAATAGGGTGATGTTGTATATGATGTGAATGCGGTCAGTGGGGAATACAGCAGGTAGTAATTCAAATGCCAAGGTGGACTGAGTAAGATCAAAGGGTCCCCGGATGACTGGGTGGAAGGACTGGGTGGAAGAAGGCAATGACTAACAACTGGAGCTAAGACAGGAACCATTGGAACAGGCTCAGTTGGGAGCTGTAGTTGTTGAAGTTGTTTGGTAATATTCTATTGTTGAAGTCATTAATCTTGGCAATATTCTCCATCTGGACTTGATGATGTTTGAACAGAACAGTTTGTCAATTCATCACACAACGAACTGGCTGTTTCCGTCCGAGTCCATCATAGCTAGTTTGTTCTGACAGAGGGCAGAGTTGGAACTCATGTGCAGGCAGAAACTCAGTTTAGTAATTTTTTGAAGCTCTTGGTCAAGCATTCCTGGTCAAAACCAAACAGGTAGAAGGCAGCACAGAAACGGAAATCAAAATTGTAATAATTATACAGTCCACGTATGAAACCAAACTTGAAGTATGGCAAGTACAGGGCTAATCCAGAATCAAAATCCAGACAATCCAGCAAAATTTGTGAAGAGGTGATCAATTAGGGAGTGGGGAGGGGCTGTTGGGCAAGAACAAACAAGTCTGATATGAGAGGCATGGAAAACAGGGAGGACACAATGAACAATGAGAAGAGAATAAGCTTGACCACAAATGAACTGGGGAATGGTGAAGGGGTTGCTGAACTGGGGGGCAAGCATTTTGGATTGCAACTTCAGGGGAACATCTCTGGTAACCAACCACACTTTCTGACCCATGGGAGCCAGATGGTAATGAAAGTTGAACTGGTTCTGATGAACTAATATGAGCTTTAACAGAAGGGTACAAGCTCTTCTCCATCCCCGGCAAACACAGCAGACCAGGAGCTAAGCTGAAGGGACCTCCAGTTCCCTCTCTATAGCATGGAATAGGGGAAGTTGATAGCGCACACAGCAATTGGAGGGGGACATCCCAACACCTGCCACAGTGAGGGAATTATGAGTGACTTCCATCCATAGAAAGGAGGTGTGACCACTTTGCGAAGGTACCTTCACGGAGACAGCAGAGGGTCTTGCCCAGCTCTTGGTTAAGCCTCTCCACTTGCCCTTCGGACTCAGGATAGAAGCCAGATGAGTAGTGAGGAGCCTTTCCTAACAGAACTGACAAGCAAATTGTGGCTCACAATCAGAGGCCTAATGGATGCAGAGGAGGTACACCACATGCTGAAGGAGGACCTATGCCATCTCCTTGGCCCTGGGCAGCATTGCTAGAGGGATAAAGTGGGCTGCCTTAAAGAATCAATCCAGGCTAGTCAAAACCACTGTGAACTTGTCTGACTTCGGTAGCCTAGTGAAGTAGTTTAATGCGCCTGAACTTAGCCCTAGTACAGGAGTCGCAGGTGGTGACATACTCTTCGGTGTCCCACCAGATGGTAGGGCACAAACAGACAAGGGACAGGGTGCGAGATGCCCCAGGATAACACGTTACGAGACAGGCATGGGGTAGTTGAGGACTTTGGCCATCACTCCCTCTGGAAAGAAGAGACCATTAAAGGAATGGAACAAGACTGAAGGGCCACCTCCATAAAGTACTCTACCTCCAATTTGGCGGCAGGCAAAAGGCATCCATCAGGAATCAAAGATTTGGGGACTTCCTCAAGAGTGTATGCAAAAAAAAGCATCAGACTTAACATTCTTAGACCCCGGATAGTAGGAGAGAGTGGGATTAAACCAGACAAAAAAGGAACCACTAGACCTGTCTGTGATTCAGCCTCGTAGCAGAGTTGAGTTTCAGTGGAGGGAGGGGTTGCCAGCCCCCTCAAGCCACTGCCTTCACTCTTCAAATGCCACCTTGCTTGTCAGATGGTTGCAATCACTAAAGCTATGTTCCTCTCTGCAGTTGCAGCTAATGGGAAAGGAAGGCATAAGGGTGTATTTTGCCACCAGCCACACTCTGGGAGAGGACAACCCTAGTGCTGATGTAAAAAGCCTTTATGTTAATGATGAATTAGTGCTGGGGGACGAGGAGAGCCAGAACAGGAGCATTGGTGAATTTGTTCTTTAGCTGGCAGGAGGCAGGAGTCTCAGGGCTCAAGTGGACAGAATCTTAAGAAAGTTGAGGGCTGAGGGAGGGGCACTGATAGTGGAAAAGCCTTTGATTAAGCATCTGTATAAACTGGTGCAGCCCGGGAAATGTTGTAAGTTCTTACAGTGCATTGGGACTGGCTAATCCAGGACCACCTGAACCTTCAACCGATCCATGTTCAGCTCCTCTTGGGAAACAATGAACCTAATACTAGAAAGAAGTTTTATGGAATTCACACTTCTCAGGTTTTAAGAAAAGCTGGTTTTCAGGAGGGCATTTGATGACTCGATGGACATGCTGGGTATGTTCCTCTAGGATGTGAGAAAATTCCAGGATGATATCCCGGTATACAAACACAAAATGGGAGGTCATGTCACAGAGAATATTGTTGATCGAGTTCTGGTACACCGCTGGGGCGTTAGTGAGCCTGAATGATGTCACCAAGAACTTGTACGCTATCATCAATTCATCCCCTTCCTTAATACTGCACAGGTGGTAGGCATTTTGCAGGTCCATCATGATGAAGTAGGGGTACCCTTGGAGATTGATAAAGGTAGAATCTATGAGGGGAAGCAGATAGCAGTTCCTGACTGCTTTGACTGCCTGGTAGTCAATGCATGGGTGGGGGAACCGTCTTTTTTGACACAATTTTTGGCACTGCCTGGTCAAGAAGAGGGCCAGGTGATGCTGGAATTCAGAAATTCAGAGATATACTCTTTCATAGCTCATAATTCCAAGGCAGAAAAGGAGTACAGATTGTCCCAAGGAGGCAACATTCCTGACAAGAGGTCAATGGCGCAGTCATAATGGTAGTGTGGAGAAAGTGACCTGGCAAGTGATTTCAGAAGGCCAGGCAAAGATTGTGTTAGATGGAAGGAACTTCTATATGGTCTGGCCACACCTTGTGGCTGGGTGGAAGAGGTGCAACTGGGCAGGAAGAATATTGCAGACAGCAGTTTGAACTGGAAGGACTCCACTCATTATAGCACCTTAAGCCCAGCTAATGCAGAGATTACACCTTCATAGCTATGGTCTCCCAAAAACAACCGGAGCATGCAGTGATTCCAGCAGATAGTAGACAATGGTCCAACAATGATTTTTGGTGATCTAATTTGAACCAAACTGATAGCTTGATTTCAGAAAGTGCCATTCCTGTGAGGGCCTAAGGCTGGGTTGGAACTTGCAGGAGGGTTGTGGGAACCCCTTACCGCCTGGCAAGGGATGAATGGGTGAAATTTCCATCTGCTCCAGAATCAATTGAAGTCTTGGCAGGGAATTGGCTGCCATGCCAGATGACTCCGAGGAAATAAAAGGGGCTGGGAGGAAGAGACAGAGGCTCCAGAGAGCACCTCTCCTCGCCGCACGGCTCAAGGTTGTTGGACTAGGCAATTGGTTATTAAATGGCTATTACTCTGCAGTACAGACTGAGACTGGAATTGATGTATAGCTGTTGCTTTGCTGAACCAAACTGATCAAACCTGTCATGGTCGAACAGCATGGGGTCAGCTGCAGGAGTGTGGTTAGGAGATTAGGGGAATGAACTGGCAGGGCTCGATGGAGGAGGGGCCCAAATTCAAGCTTGACAATCCACCCACTGCTCCTGGTTACAAACATCAATCCTGAAGGCTAGGTCAATTAACCCATCACGGTCCAGTGGTTGGATGCATGTAGGTAGCTCATCTAGTATCCAGTCACTCAGACCATGCAGGAAGCTGTCTTAAAGCACCCAAGGATCCCAATGGAAGGAGGCAGCTGGCATGCAGAATTCAATGGAATAGTCAGGGGCAGATGAATTGCATTGTGGAGCTGAAGGAGGTGCCATGCAGCAGCATGTCCAGGACAGAAGTGGTTGAAAACCTTCCTCATCTCGTCAGTGAATGCCACGAAAAATGTGTACGTACAGCCAGATTCCCTCCCTTCCAGCAAGCAACAACCCGGTTCCAGGCACACCTAGTCAGGTCTGTGATGGCAAAGGCAAGCCTGGAATGCTTAGAAGGGAAGATGGTTGCAGGTCAAACACTATGGATACTTGGACAAGAAGCTGTAACAGGTGGAGGGGTTGCTGTTGTAAAGCTCAAATTGAAGGAGACCGAGCTCCAGTGGTCAAGAGCTCGGCTTGAGCTTGTAAAAGGAATGAACTGGCAGCAGAGGCAGCAGCGGCGAAGTCCTGGGAAATTTCCAAGATGTTGGCTATCTGACAAGAGATGGCCCCAATAGACTGGTCGAGAGAACACAATTCGGCTAATTGTTACCCTAGGAGTATTTCCTGAAAGTGGATTACCTCAGTAGGAACAAGGTGATCCGCTGGCTGCATAGGTTGGCTGGATTGTTCAGTCATGCGCTACACAATGGAGCCAAATATAAGATCAGGTTTACCTTGCAACCGCCCTTTCAAAATAAAACTGAAGAACAGAAGGGCACACAGAACTGTGGTGTGCAGTCTAAACAAGGTGTAGTCAAAGGGACTGATCTGTTGCCAATGGGACTGGTCTGAGATCACTAACTGGCATGGCAGGCTGAATGAGCCAGATGCTGCAGAATACTACATGCCTTCGCACAGGGCGGGGGGAGGACTGGAGAAAGCTCAGGGCCAAAGAGGCCGGAAGGGTATGCCTAATAAATGACAAGTTTTGGTTCCAAAACTCAATGTATACATTTTCATTGTTTTAAGAAAAATCACTTTTTCTGGTTGGATAAGGGGGAAAAATAAGTCCATTCTGTCATGTTTCAAACTTCATTGACAAACTGTTTAAAGAGAATAAGCTGCAAAAATTAGATGCAGAACTAACTGTTTTAGCCGCACTAACCTTTTTTTTTTTGACAAAACACTATATATCCCTATCATGGTGTTTTCTCACAAAAATTTATCTGCTTTCATAATTAAACTGACTACAACTTATTCTGCCATGTTCTTTCACAGCAGATACACCTAGCCTAGAGTGCTTATTAAACACAGTCCTGTTGATTCCAGTTAAATGCCAATATAAGACAAATTAACTGACTGAAAAATGCTGCCATGTGTTAGATGTTTGGAGGGCCCTCAGAAATCTTGCCTTTAACTGCATAATTTCTCTCAAGCTGTTCTCATTTAATTTTACCCAATTATCAATCAAACCATTCATTTACTGAATAATCAAAACTGATATATGGCCTATGATGGCTAAGAAATGTTAATGACAGAGTGATTGCCTTTTGGGCAATTATGACATTGTAAGAATGGCAGTTATCAAAACATATGCAAAAAATCAAACTTTCACAGACTTTCCTCTCTTGTTCCATCATTTTTTTTTTTCTGCAACATACCAAACAATGCCTAAAGGCCATGACTGTATTCACAAATATCACAGTCTCTCATACCATATCACTTCACCTTCATCATTACCGGCCAATTTAACAAACACAAACTACCAGGCGAGGTTCATATGGACCCCAGGAGGGAATACCGTGAAATCAATGCAGTAAGAACAAATTCAATGCAGCAAACAGACATAACTTTATTGAAGAACAAAATCCACGACTGCTGAATATCAATGATGTATTATAAATGCAATAACAATGCAACAATATGGCAATAACTAGCATACACTTAGCAAATAATAGCACCACAAAAGAAATTTTGGCATTATATACATGATTTTTGCAGCCCATGCAGCTGTAAAACATTCTGGACTACAACTTCTGTCTTTTCTTACAGAAAACAATTTAAAACAAAAAAGTAATTGTTAAATAATTTTCATTGTCTGTGTTCAGAATCTGCCTTAAGTCCTCTGCTGCTGTGTATCTAGCTTGTCCTTGTCTGTTGGCCATTATGAATCTGAAACAACCAAAAACAAGTTAACTTTCGGTGTGCGATTTCAATTATAAAATAAAAGACAGGTAAGTTTTGCTCTTGGGTCTGTTTGGACCCTCGTAACAAATTAATTATACCTTCACAATGCAAAGAGCTGAACTTCCGGTGCTTTAGCGTTCTAATTGAGAGATAAATTCTGACAAATTCATAAAAGGGTGAGGCAGTATGTCACATATCTTTAAAATGGCAAACAAATATATAGCTGCGGGGTCCAAATGGACCCACTATAGGAAGAAGGTTAAATAAGTGTTGCAAACTAATGTTCCCAAATCTATGCTGTTTCATGAGCTACATGAGTATAAAAGGCATATGAACAAATAACATTGTCATTTACAACCCCAATTCCGAAAGTGTAAATTGTGAATAAAATCAAAATGCAATGACTTTCAAATCACATGAGCCAATATGTAATTTACAATAGAACACAGATAACATTTCAAATGTTGAAACTGAGACATTTTTTATCCAGAAAATTAGCTTATTTCAAATTTTCTGGCTGCAACAGGTCTCAAAAAAGTTGGGATACCGGCATAAAAGGGCTGAAAAAAGCTATTAATATATAGGATGATCAGCTGAAAGAACATTTAGCAAGTAATTAAGTTAACTGGCAACAGGTGTGTGACATGATTGGCTATAAAAGGGATGTCTTAGAGAGGCTGAGTCTCTCAGAAGTAAAAATGGCCAGAGGCTCTCCTAACCCGTGAAGGCTTGCGTAAAAAAAATTGTGGAATACTTTAAAAACATTGTTCCTGGAAAAATCCCTGTGCATAAGGGACAAGGCCGAAGACCTTTACTGGATACCCGTGATCTTCGGGCCCTCAGACGCCTCTACATCACTCACTGGCATAGTTCTGTCATTGACATTACTAAATGGGAGCAGGAGTACTTCAAGAAACCACTGTCTGTAAACACAGTCCGCCGTGCCATCCACAGATGCCACCTAAAACTCTATCATGCAAAAAGGAAGCCATTGTTGAGCATGATCCAGAAGCGCCGCCGTGTTCTGTGGGCCGAGGCTCATTTAAAATGGACTGGAGCAAAGTGACAAAGTGTCCTGTGGTCAGATGAGTCTAAATTTGACATTCTTGTTGGAAATCAAGGGCGTTGTGTCCCCTGGGCTAAAGAGGAGAAAGACCACTCCTCCTTTTATCAGCATTCAGTTCAAAAGCAAGCATTTCTGATGGTATGAGGATGCATTAGTGCATATTATGTGGGACAATTGCTTGTTTTAAAAAGCACCATGAATGCTGAAAGGTATATAAAGGTTTTAGAGCAATATATGCTCCGCCCAGATGACATCTATTCCAAAAAAAGGCCTTGTGTATTTCAGCAGGACAATGCAAAACCGCATCCTGCGGCTGTTACAACAGCATGGCTTCGTAATAGAAGGGTCTGTGTGCTGAACTGGCCTGTCTGCAGTCCTGATCTTTCATTGATTGAGAACATTTGGTGCATAATTAAACGAAAAGTCTGTCAAAGGAGACCCAAAACTTTCCAGCAGTTGGAAGCCTGTATGAAACAAGAGTGGCTAATTCCAATGGCTAAATTCAAGAAACTTGTCTCCTCAATGTCCAGATGCCTCCACTCTGTGTTAAAAAGAAGAGGGGGTACAACACCATGGTAAACAGGCCCCAGTCCCAACTTTTTTGAGACCTGTAGCAGCCATCAAATTTGAAATGAGGTCATTTTGTGGGTAAAATTGCAAAATTTCTCAGTTTCAACACTTGCTATGTTATCTCTGTTCTACTGTGAATAAAATACTGGTTGGTATGATTTGAAAGTCATTGCATTTTGATTTTATTCACAATTTTCACTTTGTCCCAACTATTTCGGAATTGGGGTTGTATATGTAAAAGAAACCTGCTACCCCAGTCATTTAAGCTTTTATCTTAGAGTCTTACACGCTTATGTTCTCCCACAGATTCTGACTGGGTCAACAGTGATTGGAAATAGATTCATGCCAAAGCTTTGAGCAGTTTACACAGTACACTGAATGGCACAGATGGGCATTTCACTTTCTTTGCAATACAATAAGTAATAAGACACAAATCATATTATTTACATAAGAGATAAAATCAAGAGCTCTGATCATGGATTTTATGGCAAACTGCGTATATAAGGTATTAAAGGAGAATAGCATAAGCAGTTTATCTGAGAGTGTACATTCATGTCAAATGAAACCATAAAGATTAAAACAATAATATGGTATCACAACAAAATTGTATCAATGTATAAACCTGAAGAGGCTTGTACAGGAACTGGCAGATTATGTATAGACTGGTAAATTAGAACAAGATCAGAAAGTAATTTATATAGATTCATATAGATTTAGGCCATCTAGAAAAGCTCATCAGACAGCAAACAAATCAACAATAGACATAAGATGTAAGTAGGGGATACTGTCAGTAGATGTTGTACTACTTTGTACTGTATCCCCATTAAATGTATACTCATGTCATTCGTGATAATGCTGCCACCTGCAGTCGAAAGAAGGTGTTGCGTACCACCATGTCCAAACGGCATAATATTATTTACATTGATTTATTTTTTTTAATCAATATCAAATATATTTAAAATCAGTCGACAAACTGTGCTGAATTTGTCGTTCAAATTCATTGGTTTTCGTATACAAGTTTATGTGACATAGACAATGAATAATCTTTTCCTATTGTTGATGATTGTCTGCCTGCATATAAAGCAAATTCTGTCGCATGAATAGATTATGATATGTCCATGCATATTTTTCAAAATAAATTTGTCGTTACTTTGGTCATGCGCCTGATTATTTGACAGGTAAATAATTGTTTTGCCCGGTTACAGTGAGTGATTTGACTGCTTTATTAACTCCTTGCTTTAATTCTGTATATGCGTGTTCTTGCACAATTTTTTTCCTTTTTTTTGGGGGGGGGGAATACATGTGTGTAATCGATTGGTATGAAAGAAAAAGTCATAATTCAAAAACCAGGAACTGAATAATAAAGTGTATGAACAGAAAGATTAATAAGATATTATGCTGAGCAAGACGCTGATCACATTCCAGCTTTGTAGAGGCAAAATCAGTGATGGGTGATAATTTAGGTACCTGTCGCCCACCGTAGGACTCGCCATGCTTTGCAGACAATACGCTGGAAAAGTTTCAATTACAAAAAAAATACAAGATGTGTTTGTGAAACACCGATGCCCCGGTACGTAACATGCACATGCTAACCATTAAAGGCCTATCATGAGCCAATCAAAGGTTAAAGGTCAAGGTCACAAGGTCAACATTCATGACCTCATCAGAAAGGCCTTATCCTAAGGAATACATATGCCAGGTATCAAATGCCTATTACTCGCTAATGAGAAGTTATGGCCCATGTTAAAGTTTTTGTCACCAAACGTCATGCTCCAAGGTCAAGGTCAGAAGGTCAAAAGTCATGACCCCATCTGAAATGCCTTCTCACAAGCAATGCATATGCCAAGTATCAAAGTCCTATCATGAGCCGATCAAAAGTTATAGCCATGGCAAAGTGCGGACAGACAGACAGACAGTCGGAGAGGTGAAAAACTCTATGCCCCTGAAACTTTGTTTACGGGGGCATAAAAAATAATTCAGCGTCCATGCTGCTGCATAATTTCAAGTTGTGAACACTTGAGTACAAGTTGTTACCCAGGATGAGTGGAGGAAACGCCCTCCCAGGCTCAGTTAACTTATAAAAAGTATAGCAAGGACAAAAACTTTTTAAGATGAAACCATATTTCAACAAAATGCTCTATCATTATTATCATTATTATTATTACAACCCCAATTCCAAAATAGTTGGGACAAAGTGTTAATTGTGAATAAAATCAAAACGCAATGACTTTTCAAAAACGCAAATCGCACCAGCCAGTATTTTTTCCCAGTAGAACAGAGATAACATAGCAAATGTTGAAACTGAGAAATAATACAATTTTATCCACAAAATGACCTCATTTCAAATTTGATGGCTGCTACAAGTCCCAAAAAAGTTAGGACAGGGGCCTGTTTACCATGGTGTAGCATTGCCTCTTCTTTTTAACAGAGTGGATGCGTCTGGGCATTGAGGAGACAAGTTTCTTGAGTTTAGCCATTGGAATTTGATCCCACTCTTGTTTCATACAGGCTTCCAACAGCTGGAGAGTTTTGGGTCTCCTTCGACAGACTTTTCGTTTAATTATTCGCCAAATGTTCTCAATCAGTGAAAGATCAGGACTGCAGGCAGGCCTGTTCAGCACACGGGCTCTTCTACTATGAAGCCATGCTTTTGAAATAGCTGCAGTATGTGGTTTTGCATTGACCTGCTGAAATACACAAGGCCTTCAGCACACGGGCTCTTCTACTATGAAGCCATGCTTTTGAAATAGCTGCAGTATGTGGTTTTGCATTGACCTGCTGAAATACACAAGGCCTTCCCTGGAATAGATGTGCTCTGGAGTGGAGCATATGTTGCTCTAAAACCTTCATATACCTTTCAGCATTTTTAAAACAAGCAAGTGTCCCACATCATATACACTAATGCATCCCCATACCATCAGAAATGCTGGCTTTTGAGCTGAACACTGATAACAGGAGGGTGGTCTTTGTCCTCTTTAGCTCGGAGGACATGACGCCCATGATTTCCAACAAGAATGTCAAATTTGGACTCGTCTGCCCACAGGACACTTTGCCACTTTGCTAAAGTCCATTTTAAATGAGCCTTGGCCCACAGAACACGGCAGCACCTCTGGATCATGCTCAACAATGGCTTTCTTTTTGCATGATGGAGTTTTAGGTGGCATCTGTGGATGGCACGGCAGACTGCGTTTACTGATAGCGGTTTCTTGAAGTATTTCTGGGCCCATTTAGTAATGTCAATGACAGAATCATGCCGGTGAGTGATGCACTGGCGTCTGAGAGCCTGAAGATCACGATCCAGTAAAGGTCTTCAGCCTTGTCCCTTATGAGATTTTCCAGTTTCTCTCACAGCAAGAAGGTTGTGGGTTCGAATCCGGCCTGGGGCCTTTCTGTGTGGAGTTTGCATGTTCTCCCCGTGTTTGCGTGGGTTTCCTCCAGGTACTCCGGTTTCCCCCACCCACAAAAACATGCCTCATAGGAACACTCCAACTAGTACCCCTGACCAAGGAACTGGCTTTAGATCTGGAGTTGGCCCCCGGGCGCTGCTCTGTGGCTGCCCACTGCTCCTAACTATAGGATGGGTCAAATGCAGAGGACAAATTACCCCATGGGGTTCAATAAAGTATATTATAAAAAAATGATTTTATGCACTGATGATGATGAGACCTTCGAAGCCTTTGCAATTTGATGTTGAGGAACATTGTTTTAAAATATTCGTCAATTTTTTCTTACGCAAGCCTTCACAGGTCGGAGAGCCTCTGGCCATCTTTACTTCTGAGAGACTCAGCCACTCTAAGACATCCCTTTTATAGCCAATCATGTTACACACCTGACGTCAGTCAACTTAGTTACTTGCTAAATGTTCTTTCAGCAGATTCTCTTATACATTAATTGCTTTTTTAGCCCTTTTTTGCCAGTGCCCTAACTTTTTTGAGACCTGCTGCAGCCATAACATTTGAAATAAGCTCATTTTGTCAATAAAAATATAAAATGTCTCAGTCTCAACTTTTTTAATGTTATCTATGTTCTATTGTAAATAACATACTGGCACATGTGATCTGAAACTCATTGCATTATGATTCAATACACAATTTACCCTTTGTTCCAACTATTTCGAAATTGGGGTTGTATTAACAACCTCTAATTCCAATAATTATCACATGTGCACAGAGAAAAGTCTAATCTCTCAATTGGGAGTAGGCAGTGGACCTGGCCAGAGTTCTTTGAACTCTGTGATGGATTAGCACTGCACTCTTCCTGCCTTTCTAAAGAGGGTATCACCATTGATTCCGCCTCTCTCTCACTCGGGGCAAGCCGTTTTAGGGCCTGTCAGGAGGGGCGAATGAACTGAACAGAACAAAGAGTACCGTTGAGCCTGTCCGGCTGCTCTTTGCTGCTTGCGGTGATTAGCAGTCGTCCCGGCCGGCCGTGATTTACTTTCTCACCCCTGTCGTTATGGACTTCCGATATGGAAACTGCGGACATAAATACGGCCGAAGACCTCCCCTGGAAAGAGGCTTATTGGATGTCAATGCGCCGGGGCCGTTGGAAGCCGAATGCTGACAGACTGCGTCTCTCGACTCTGCTTACCCTTTGAAACCAATATTTCAGCGGGAACTCGGCGCACCGGGACTCAGCGGCTTGGGAAACTGTGCATCTGCCCAAGATTAATCACCGCGAGAATAAGTGATCTGGCCGACAGCAAACTGACTGAAAGATGAAAGGGTACTAAAAAATAATTGAAAGACCCATCCGTCTGAGCACTGAATCAGTGGGACTTTCAAGCATACGGAACCACATTATTGCTGGCTGTGCTGTAGGAAGTGTGAGACTGCTGTAACTTGTTGCCGCGGCATTGAAGAAATAAACTATGGGAATATCAATTCTGCCAGCTGTATTGAGGAGACATACGAAATACCCCAGACAGACGACATAGCACAGAAAGCACTGTTGTCCGTCAAAACTAATGGCTCATTGAGATCGAGCAGGTTTACTTTATTTATTTATTTATTTATTCATTCATTCATTCATTTTCACACAAATAGGTCTGAGCGCACATATTCAGCCTTCACGGCACACGGACACCAACTTTTATTATTTTTGATGATTAGATTATCTTCCTATTTCCCACGTGTGATGGCATGCATCTACTTATACATTAATCCTGGACATCTTAGAAATATTTCTCAGTTTGTCAGCGATTGGCTATATCCATCCACGTCACCAGGCACATAATTTTGGAGACCGCATTGTTATTCCGGAAAATTTTGCTGTCTTCTATTCTAAAAATAATGAGGGGAAGTCACAATTGTATGATTGCTGTTATTGTGAAGCTAGCAGGCCGATAAAGTGGCTCCTCCTGTCTTCTGCTCCCCAGACACATTTCCTTTAATATCCACTAGATGACAGTGCAGTGTAAAATGTAAGTCAGGTTCCATGCAGCGAAACAGGTCAGATACAGTCGCTATTCATAGAGCAGGACACAGTTAGGCAAAGAGCCAATTGCCAGCACAAGAGTAGACACATCTGAATACATGTCTGGACATGCTACAACATGTTCCATAACCCTGAATAACATCCTAAACACAGAATGAATGACTGAATGCTTCTAAGAGCTTTTTACGCATCCTGTATCCTGCCATGGACAGCATGCTTTCCAATCATATCATATATATGGAATATGCAATGTGGTTGCTGATGGTATGAATGCATGAATAAATGAATAAACAGTATGCATTTGAATGAAGTTGTGATACTTTCGAATAAACATTTCCCTAGTGTATTTAGTGCTGAGGAAGAGCTGGTACCACAAACTGAGTACAAACTGTTGATTGGGTGTGTAGAATCCTTTATAAAAATCATTGGGTGTTCACATGTATATATCATAGTACAACATGGTCCATTCACTCAGCGGCTTGTTACTACCTGAATTACTATAATACTGCATCTACTTATTGTAAACGCTTACTGTCATTACTTGGTCACGCTAAATCTTATAGGGTGCGTAAGTGCATGATTGGATTCTAGGGCCCCAGATAATCATAAATGACGTTGACAGCTATTCGATATTTATGTGTAATTTTGCATGTGCGGTATGCAGTATCCAGTCAATAAATGCTAACTTTACTTGTATGTTAGCACAATCATTGTGTGCTATTATAATGGAGAGTTAGCTTTGCTAATTCTTCACAGGAGCTGTATTTCCAGCCTGGATAATCATGCACTCACTTCAGCCTCGTGGCCCTTGGCTCAAGGGTCATAAAAATTACTTCACACCTCCTCACCTTGAAATAGAGTCAGGCTCTTTTGTGACTAACAAGTGAGTAAGGACTGTTTGTGTTCGCCATTTGCTCTATAATTGCGGGTGAGCTTGATGCAGACCTCCGGGAGAAAGACAGACTGTTTCTATTCCAAGACCATACATGTACGCACATGCTAATGTTTGCATGCACTCACACAGACACAGACACACAGACACACACACGCACCTAACCTTATTCCCACTCTAACTTTAACCGCTAACCCTATAATAGCTCAATTTTTTTGTGAGGACCTGAAATTGTCACCACAAGTACAAAGAAATCTCGAATTCCATGTCTTGTTGGGACATTTTGGTTCCCACATGGGTTGGTAAACATGGTATATACACACACACACACACACACACACACACACACACAGTGATTACAAGAGTAATGGTATGTACTGTATTTGCTCACATACTTCATTAAATATGTCCTGTATGATGCAGAACTAGTCTGCATAGGCATGAATACTCACACATACAAGCACAGCAAACCATTTTGGTAATTATATCTTTGTTCTGACTGCATGTGTCTTATGAATAATCTGCATTATAATTCTGTAGATAAAACAAAAGGAAATGTAGGCACTCCACAACTAGGAGAGAGAAACTAATGGAAGCCCTGTGGTCTACCAGTAGCCCAAGGCATGTTTATAAAACAGCAGCTTCAATATTTCATTAGCAAAATAAGCAACTAACGCAGTTATTATTTGAAAAAAGTATACTTTATGACAAACAAAGTCTCTTCCACGAGTCGGTGATTCGCTCCAATAAACCAAGCAAAAATCTCTCTCAGGCTATTTTGAAATTTGTGGCGATCCTCTCATGGAAAATGTACTCAAAATATACCAATCCTTGGGAAATATTGCAGCTAAAATATAAGGAATATATCAAATATAATTTGGCAATCACGGCTCATTCATGCAAATATGTCACAAAATTGTTTAAACTTTGAACACAGTTAATTACATGTAGTGTTCGTATATGCATATACTGAATAAATTGCCATCAAGCCTTGTGATGAACGGGTATATGACTGCCTGGTGTTTCAGTTTACGGTATATCAGCTTTTTAATTTTGAGCTGGAGCACATTTATATGCCGTAACTTGATGAGAGTGATATGCTTTGGCACTGCCAGTGTGGATGTGAAATGACTGTATCTGGTGGGAGTGGGGAAGGATGATATGTCTCAGGCTGGGAGATGGTTCCATTGGCGTGAGGCCCAGACTGTGGGGAGTGGGAGTAGCAGGAGCAGTGGTGGGGGGAGGGGCTGGGGATGGGGAAGGGAGGTGGGGCGGGATCACAGGCCCGGGGGGTCTGCACTCCTTCTGTCTCCGATTGGCCCGTGTGGTGCTGTGGTTCATGGCCACACCCAATCCCCTCCAGTTCGGCCTCAGTGTGGGCGGAGAGCCAGCTGTCGGCAGGGGCTTTGATCCCGCAGCACCACAGGGGACCCCAAACCTGTTCCACACCAACACTGGGCCCGGAGAAAGGCTGACACCAACCGTGAGTGATGAATTCATGTCCCATGCTGAGATACTGAGACGTGTGTCAGTGGCCATTGATCCTGCATCATCGTATGGAAACCAAAACCTGTTCTACACCAGCACAGGGTCTGACAAAGACTGAGGAACCATGTGTAGTGAATTAGTATCACTGGGATAGAAAACCTTGTGTCTTCAGCCATTGAACCTGCATCACACGGGACCAAATCTATTGTACCACAAATCCTGAAAAAGGCAGGCTTTAACCATGAATAGTCAATCAATGCCCCAAGCTAGGATCCTGCATCGCTGTGTGAGAACCAAACCTACTTCTCCAGCACTGGACCTAAACACAACACATTCTCATCCAGGCTCGTCATATAAGTAAGTAAGTAAGTGACGCTACATGACCAAGCGTCAATATACATCACAAAAGGAAGCTTTTGGTGTCTTTATTTGACGCTTAGGGTTAGGGTTCGGGATAAGGGTTATGAGTTAGAAGGTAGGGTTCATTTTAGACTGGCGTCAAATAAGGAAGCCGAAAGCGTCCTTTTTCATCGTATATTAACGTTTGGTCAGGTAGCATCAATATATGACAGGTCGGGATGAGACTGGGCTCCCTAAACAGTCAGAAGCCAATCCAAACTGGTGACTACTCATGTCCTAAGCGGGCACAGCAAATACATATCAGTGGCCATTTCAAAGACTGTAGTGACCTTTGTTACCCTAGCGGCTTTAGTGCTGCTATCTGAAGTCACGATCACCCACAATGCACCAGGCCCAAACAATTGGTGCCGCGACACATCAGTTGCTGTGCTCTGAGTGTAATGCCCGCCACATATCACCGCAAATGACGGCTCGCAAGAAATACTGCGCACTGCGAAATCCTTAAGGAGCGCCGATAAGTGCTTCACACATGCAGTACACAATTATTGTCCTTTTCACTACGAAACTATTGTCAGGAGGTGCACAATCAATAGTAATGTTTTAATTTTGTTTCTGTTTTCTTTGGTTATCTTCGCCCCATCAATGGCTTTTGTACGCTGATCTTCTTCTATTCTCGTTTTAGGACACGGAGGTAATTTCACCCCATGCTAATTCAGACCAACCGCGATCCCTTCCATCCTGCTTTTACCGCTCTAAATCTCGAGCATCGCGTTTCACGCGTCACTATTTAACTTCAGCGTTCAATACTTTATTTCATTTAGGCCTGCTCAGATATTGCAAGCTTTCAGCAGTGGTTTTTTTTTATTTTAGTATTTTAACAGGAGAAGTGCACTCACCTGCCAAAACCGCCGGCTGACAGGAACGGCGAACATCGATCTGTAAAATACATGAACGTGCGGCGAAATCGCATTAACCAAAGCAGGGCCAGATTGGCTCTCCTTTGTATCCAGTCGACACCATCAGGCTCTATCATAACTCAGTGGTACGCGAGTGTCACACTGCTTATTGCCTATTTCCTCTTACAGCAGATGTACACGGCGCTATAAATCATGACTTTTCCATCAGAAAAGGGGAGGGGGGTTGGGGGATTTCTGCATATCGGAAGCTGATTGGGGCCATACTCCAATCTCGCCGCTGTAAATGTGAGGGTAACACAGTTCTGACAAGCCGCACACTTATTGAATTTCTTTCCTCCCCTTCATAGTTACACCATAAACTCTGCATAGGATAACACTGGGTCAGTGTAGTCTTTTGTTAGACTCAACGCAGTTAATTGACTTTACAATAAGACGAGGGTGAGGTTATGAATCTTTGCAATAAGCGCTCTTCTCCTTTAAAACAAATGAAATTTGAAAATAGTGAGCTCTGTAAGTTGAGCATTGCATATTCTGTTGAGCTTTTGAATATTAGTTTGTTATTACATCTCAAAACTGAGTTTTTGAGGATATTATGGATTCATCATGGATGCTGTTGCCACTGACAACGCAGACCTTTTGTGCTCATGTGGTAGCAACAACAGTTTTCATGGGAATCGCATGAAACGTCTAAATCATTTGTTGTAGTGCTTTCAGCAGATTTTACCTGATTCCCAATAAAGCAGTTTGAGTTATTGAAATTATGTCAAATCAGTTTTTTACATTCCTGATACATAAAGTTGGACGTGGCTCTTTAATGCGTCCTGTAGCGCCACCACTCAACCAAACTTAACATTTCAAGTGCAATACCTCCAACAGTTTTGATTGAAAACCCACTTTCACACCTGCTTGGATTTGATTCCAGTGCAGAGACAAGAGCCATTATGGATGCTGGTCACAGTCAGGAGCCAAGCTGGTAAACATGAAGGACACAGGTTTAAGGTAAACAAGTGATGACCACAATCGAAAAATGATCAGAGTCACATTTTCATGTTGTGGCAAAAGGATTAATTGAAAATTCAAATCAATCTCAGAAACAAAGAACTGAAAAAATATGCACAACTATAACATATATAAACTAGGCTTATGCCATCGGAGGCGACGGCTTGGGGTATATCCCAGAACGCCCCCAATCCTCCAATTCCTCAATCCTTGAATAGACCCAATACAATATAAAGCCCCTCAGGTCATGACCTTTCATTTGAACTTAATTTCAGGTCAATCGGACAAATGGTTCTGAAGATATGGCCAAAATGGTAATTTTCCACCAGAAAGCGCCACCTGGTGGCAAAATATTGAACCATACAGGTATAATGTCATCACGTGACACGTTGTGAGGCCATGACCTTGCAGTTGCACATAGTTTCATGTCAATTGGAGAAATATTTCCAAAGATTTGGCAAAAATGGTGAATTTTATGTGACAAAGCTCCACCTTGTGTCAAAATTTTGAACCAAACAGGTATAATGTCATCGTGGGTTACATCCTCAGGTCATGACCTTTTATTTGCACTTGATTTGAGGTCAATCGGACATATATTTCCAGAGATATGATCAAGACAGTGATTTTTTTCCGTTTTTGGCCCCTGGTGGCCAATCTAGAAATTGTAAATTGTCCAAAATCGAATCAGTTTTTCCTCTTTATGATACTTACATATATGCAAAACTTGGAATTTCTAATTGAAATATTACTGAAGTTATCGCGTTAACACGTAGGGCAGCGCGGTGGCGGCAGCGGCGGTCGGACCAAAAACATAATATCCCTGGAACGCCATTCGGCGTTCGGGGATATAGGTAGGGAAATAATATAAAATATTATTATATATTATTAAAAATATGGTCACATTTTAGATGAGGCGTTGCTCATAAAGGCTTTATACAGCATGTATAATGCCTCCATGAATGAGACATAATGTCTTCATAAATCACACCCAAGCAAATGTCCTGCTTTGTTAAAGGTGAAATAATACATTCTTATTCAGCATATGTTGTCAGATGTGATACAACTGACAATGTCACTTAGCTAGTGGCTAAATGCTATTAAGGGTGACATTGTCAGCTATGCAACATTGTTATTGTCACGTCTGGCATCACATGTTGAATAAAGATGTGTCACCCTATAAGCTTTGCTGCAGCACCACCACCAAGCCAAACTTTTAAAAATTGAAACGACTTGAACAATTTTATAGGGAATCATGCCAAATTTACTTTCAACATTCCTGGACCACAGAAGAGGTAATTATTGGTGGTTTTGGATCGGTAGCGTTTCCTGGATTGCCATCACTTGGTCAAGTGTAACATTTCCTAATGCTGCAACTTTGACAGTTTTCGTGGATATTATGTCAAACCTACTGTGAATGTTCCTGGTGTTTTGAGGTTATGTTGGTGACCTTATGATCTCCTCTGTTACACCACCAGGCCATATTTTTACCTCCGCCAAGGAGGGTATGTTTTTGCCTGGGTTTGTTTGTTTGTTTGTTTGTCTGTTGGATGGACAGATTTTGCTTAAATTTTCAGAGAAGGTGGGTATTAAGTCAAGGAACAGGTGATTTAATTTTGGCTTATCTAGGCCAAAGTACTGCTGAGATATACGCCAAAGTTCAAGACTTCAAGTCTTTCCAATGGGCCGGAGTTCCAATCGCCGTGCTTTTGGGTTTTGCTGCCCCCTGGCGGAGGTCTGCGCTCTCTGAGTGCTTTTCTAGTTCATTTTTAAATTTGAAATTTTTTTTTTAAATTAAAAATAAACAGTTTTAATGGGAATCCTGTCAAGTCTGCTGTCAACATTACTAACGTGTAGAGGAGGAACCTCGTTGATTTTTATGGCTCTATTACTTTTACTGTCACTACAGCATCAGGTGAACCTACATTTTCAAATACAGTAAATCAGACTACTATTGAGAATCATATCAACATTGCTGTGCACACCTTGATGAATAAAACAGTAATCCTATTGTTCTGGAGAGGCTATGGCCATTCCTCGAACACCAATTTTAGTCCAAACTTAACTTTTCCAAATGTAAGAAGTTAAATTTTTTTAAAGGAAACCCGGTAAAATTTTCCAAGAATATTCCTGGAGTCAAAAACAGTTTCCCTGTTGATTTTCATAATCCTATACCCATTCCTGCAGCGCCACCACTAGTCCAAACTGTGCAATTTGCCTATGGGGAAAAAGCTATCATTTCATGGATATAACCTGCTGCCGTCTACCAACTGTTATTGCTTAGCTCTTAGATCTTTCCAAACACTTCCCTTTTTCGTTCTATTGAAGCTTTCTTTATAAGGTACATGCAGAACAATGAAATTAATAAAGTCATCTTTTTCACAATAATAATGACAAATCACACTGTGAAACCTTGCTAATTTCACCTGAGCCAAATTTTATGGGGAAAAACTGTGAAAATTATTATATTTTCATCGTAGTGTGAGAAGCATACCAGAGAGTTGCTAAGAACACTTAAAGAATACCCTTATTCAATGCCAGGGATTTTGATTGTCCATTCGCTGTGTAAACCTTCATGCAGAGATTTTTCCCAGACATAGCAAAAAACTTCAAAGAAGCAGAGTGAAAATGCTCCTTCCTGCTGGGCTTTGACCGAAGCATTATTATGAGTTACCTGCTCTACATTCGGCAGATGTGTCTAATCACCTGCATATTAAATGCTTCCTCTGAAGTTCGGCGCATAGCAAATGGTGCCATGTTACTGACCTTTTTTCTGTGGAATAAAGGCAGTTCATTTTTTTAAATCAGCAAAATGACCTGTCTCTCTGCTCTGTTCCCCATTTTCTCACTACTCAGAACATTACCGGAAAACTTCATGCGAGCCAGCAGATTTCCGTTCCTTATCCAGAGAAGGAGCGCTTCTCAAGTCGCTGCATTTTCAACTTTCCCTGCGAGTGCCTCTCTCCCGCAGCGGAGAAAGAAAAAACATCTGCCTGCTTTGTAGTCGTCCCACGGCTCGGGTGAAAAATCCTCGTAATGATCAGCCATGTGGCTGGCTGACCACCCCAGCGGAAAGTAACACGCTCTCCCATCTCCAGCCTCTCTGCTGAAGCCGCAGTCGAGCCAGCTCAGGCGGCAACGGGCTAATAACAGGTTGGCTCCCTGAAATGGCACTGAAATCCATGCTTTTAACAGGGCGAAGAACCAACTGCGTATGCTGCCAAAGAAAAGAAAAAAAAATCAATTTCAATCAACAGCTTGTTATTTCTAATTCACTTGTGAAACATTTCTACATATCATGAACAGCATGCAATATTCACTTCGATAATGAATTCTGACATTTCGTGCAAAAATACTGCCAGGTCCGTAAGTATTTAGAGAACAACACAATTTTTATCCTTTTGGCTTTGGGCATCACCGCAATATACTGGAAATGAAACAAACAAGACGTGCCTGAAGTGTAGACTTTCTGCTTTGATTGAAAGAGTTTGAGAAAAATATGGACCAAATAGAAATTACAACCATTCAAATACATTGAACACCCCCCCCTCCCAAATTTTGAGTCACAAAGGTAATTGAACAAGTTAACATACGTGAAATTAAGCTGTCCTTTTGAATACTTGGTCGCAAATCATTTTCAGCCAATGACTGCCAGAAGTCTGGAACCTATAGATATCATCAGACTCTGAGATTTGTCCCCGGTGATTCTCCGCGAGGCCTTCACTGCAGCTGTTTTCAGTTCCTGCTGGTTCTCAGAGCGTTTTGTGTGTTTTACATAATTTGGCTGAATCTTTGCAGATGAAAATTGCCCTTTACAACTCGCCTTCCTTCTCTTCCCATCATTCTGGTGCATCTCAGTCTCTCTCATATGTGCATATACGGTTGCTCCAGCGCTGTGCAAGCTTTTTTGGATGTCTTTTGGTAGAGCCTCTCGTTTTTGAGGCTTACCAAGGGTTGTCATCTCATAGCTAAACCCCTTCTATTTACTCACCATGAAGTCTTCTCTTAATTGTTGGGTTTAACATAGATACAGTACAGGCCAAAAGTTTGGACTCACCTTCGCATTCAATGCGTTTCCTTTATTTTTATGACTATTTACATTGTAGATTCTCACTGAAGGCATCAAAACTATGAATGAACACGTGGAATTGTGTAGTGGAGGTGTGGAATACCTGTAACTGAAAACATGTCTTATATTCTAGTTTCTTCAAAGTAGCCACCCTTTGCTCTGATTACTGCTTTGCACACTCTCGGCGTTCTCTTGATGAGCTTCAAGAGGTCGTCACCTGAAATGGTTTTCACTTCACAGGTGTGCCTTGTCAGGGTTAATTAGTGGAATTTCTTGCCTTATCAATGAGGTTGGGACCATCAGCTGTGTCGTGCAGAAGTCCGGTTGATACACAGCCAACAGCCCTTTCTAACTGTTAGATACATACATAATTCTACATGTGTTCATTCATAGTTTTGATGCCTTCAGTGAGAATCTACAATGAAAATAGTCATGAAAATAAAGGAAACGCATTGAATGAGAAGGTGTATCCAAACTTTTGGCCTGTACAGTATGCCTAATTCCTGGAGTGTCTTCTTGATCTGACAAACTATTGTGAAGGCTATTTTTTATACACAAGGGAATTATACTGTTCTGCGCAACAGGTGTTACACCAGGAAGAAAACGTGGTGAATTGGTGACAGGTTCATGGATTGCCAAGGCTCATCGATGCATGTAGGTAACAAAGACTGGCTCATCAGTCTGATCCCACAGAAGAGCTACTGCAGCACAAATTGTAAATAGTTAATGCTGGCTATTATAGAATGCTGTCACAATAAACAGTGCATCACCGCTTGCGGCATATGGGGCAGCGTAGCCTGAGACTGGCCACAGCGCCTGTACTGACCCCTGTCCATCACTGGAAGCAGCCGCAATGGGCATGTGATTGTTGGAACTGGACCATTGAGCCATGACAAAAAGGTTGCCTGAATCATATTTTCTATTACATCATGTAGATGACCAGATGCCTGCACTCTGTTTATCTGGGGAAGACATGGCACCAGGAAGCACTATGGGAGGGAGATGAGCCTGATGCCAGTGGCCTTTTTCAGCAGGATGATGCACCCTACGACAGTACCAACATTGTTCAGGAATGGTTTGAGGAGCATGGCAAAGAGTTCAAGGAGTTGACTCTATGAGGTACAGTTCAGGAACCACACGCGAGAGATAGAAATCCAAAAAACGTTTGCCTTTAATGAGGTCCGAGTCAAAGCCAAAAAACACAAGAATTGCCAAGTCACAATACAAAATACAAAAACACTGTCGAATAGACAGGCAGGGGTCAGAACCAGGAAGACAGATGAGCAAAGGTACATAAACGGTAGGCAAAAAGTCGTAGTTGATGAACAAATCCAAGGGTCATACACAGGGCATCCAAACACAGAAATCGTGGTCATGCAAAAAGTGGGTCAAAATCCAAAAAGACAAAACAATACAAGAAGGGCAATGGCAAGAATCGAAGTCAGACAAACCAGTAGAAGAAAAACAATACTCAATGGCATACACGGCACTCTGCACAAAGAAATATTGATCAACGTTCTGACAAGAGCTGGTTGTGAAATGACTGCTTAAATATATGTAGGGGAAGTCACATGCTATGACAGGGAACAGGTGAGCTGGATCAGACTAATTAACAAAGGAATGAACAAGAGGAAGTACCTAACCACATGAAATTGGCGAAAGCCAAAACGAGGACAGGGATTACACAGACAGCCTATGACAAACATACGGCTCCGGTTAGGGAGTTCTACTGTGCACAGAGTGAGAGGCAGAACAGTGATTAACTAGGTGCAGAGAATCAGCTGAAACACAGCAAAGTAAATTGAGAGAAGGGAAGGGGCGGAGACTAGAGCAGAGCGAGTGCTGAGAGCTCGTTAGTCAATTAGTAATGTGCAGCTATACAATCACTAGTGCTTGTTAGTAAGTTAGTACTATAAACAACGTTAGATAATGTTAATAATTTATCTAAAATAATAAACTGTTAGCATTGTTAGTAAAGATACACAGTAAGGTGAAGGAAGCCAACGAGATTGGAAGGAATAATTGAAATCCCAGAAACCATGAAATCACCTGAAAGTGTGGGCACGTAATACTGGGGCAGTGAGCAATCACATGACATTTGAGCAGACAGGGGAGACAAAGTGCAATGCATGGCAAGAAACAAAACAAGGACCGGAATCTAACTGTGGAAATGGAATATGGCAAACATGCAGACAAAGCAAAAACAAGACATTGCATGAAATCAGAATCACAATCAGAGCATGGTCAGACAAAGCAGAATCATTATCAAAACATGGGCAAACAAGGCAGAATCATAAGCAAGACATGGTCAGACAAAGCAGGATCATGACAGACTTGGCTTCCAAACTGCGTAGATCTCAATCTGAGTAAGCATGTGAGTGTGGTCCAGGTAAAACAAGTCCAATCCATGGAGGCCCAAACTCGCTAATGTTACTTACAGAGCTTAAAGGATCTGCAGCGAAGATCCAGGCTTCAGGTACCACAGGACATCCTCAGAGGTCTGGTGGCATCTATGCCTCGATGGGATAGGGCTGTTTTGGTGACCTGAGGGGGACCGACACAATATTAGGCAAGTGGTTTCAATGTTGCGGCTGAATGGCATATGTCTGAAAGAGATAACGAGGGAGCAATGCACTCTGGCTAGCCCTTATGAAAAATTACTATAGTTCCAAGCTAGTTATCCTATAGTAAATGGACGGTATTTCTGCTCGCATAGTGTAGTATTACTATAGTGATGCTATAGTCATTCAAACTACAGCAATACAGTTGCGTGGACAATAGTAATATTATGGTACTGTTGACTGTGGTAATACTATAGGTATAATGTGACGGCTATAGTATTTCTCCAATTATACTGCAAACTGCAATAGTAATACTACAGTTATGCCAAAATACTATAGTATTGCCCAGAAATAACTATAGGATATTTTCATTAGGGAGGGAACAGCTGTGCACACAATTGTCAATTTATGTTTGGTCCCTTTGAAGGTGTGAGTGTAAGGGGTAGGGCACTGTCTTCCAACATTTTAGCACCTGACTGTATTTGAAATCTTGAAATTGTAGGCCAACTGTATGAAAAAACATGCATGTATCTATGGTTTCTGTGTGTAAGTTTGCATCTTTATCTGTTTCTCTATGGTTAGAAAGCAAGAAGTGGCCTGAGGATTATTTATTTAGACATAAAATACACCTCTGGCACATTATTTTCACCAGTGAACAATTTAAAGGCCTGAAGTGGACTGCTGTACGGCACAGAGACATAGTGCTGAAATTGGTGCTTTCTTTTAAGGTGATAGATTAAAACCGTGCTCCTGACTCCATTTTGTCACTTGAACAGTCTCCGGCTGTACAGTTCCTTTAACGATTTTTCCCCCCCTGGGCACTGCTGCAAATTAGAAATTATCTGACCTCACCCGCCATGTTAAATTAACTTTAATATAGACTTCCTTTCAAAAATTCTGACTGTGGCAGCACTTCACAAGCATGAGACCCAAACCTGGCTAATTTAGCAGTGGGTAGCAAAGACCCTTCAATGTCTGAAATGTGAGGCGCTTTGACGGACAGAAACCATGTTTAAAAAAAAAAAATCTCTTGAGAAAAATCCAACTGTGTAAGCACTTCTAACCTGCCAGACTGTGGCTGGTCAGGCCTAATCTCTGGTAAGACAAAGCTGGCTGAGCTGGTACAATACGCTAGTGGCTAAACTGATGGGCTAGCTGGTGACCAGCTGACCTGAGAGTGCAGCTTTCACAAGCTTCACCAGTTTAGCCTCCTTTAAGGTGGAATTCACAGCTGGGAAGAGGGAGGACTGGGGCAGGGATTAACGATCATGGTTGTATCCGGTGAGCCAAGGCTGTAAGAAGGAGAGAAATGCCTCTTCAGGCTTTGGTCAGTCGAGAGCTGCCAGCGATTCAGCTACGAAGAGACTGCGTGTTCAAATCACCTTGTAACACTAATTTACCATTGTTTTCACTACGGTGCATGTATGGTAGTACTGTAATTTACTAGCTTCACTCACAATAGATTTTTCATGGTCTCTGTTTAAGTTTTATTCATAATATTTCATTAAAAAAATAAGAAAAATAGACTGACTGTAGCTTAAGTTTCACGTTGTTTATGAAGTTTAAATTTCAGCACTCGGAGTATGGATGTATCTGTATTTTTCAGTCAGTTAATGCAATCAGCTTTGGTACGAGCCACCAAGCCAGGTATTTTAACGAGGTCTGGCAAGGTTTCAGACGGGCGCACTGCCCTGTCAGTGAAAATGGGCTATCGTATTGCCACCAGACTGAAAAGTGAGATAAGAGAAGGAGGATCATAAAAGCATCATGAGCTGAGAAGCCATGCATTTGAGACCTCAGCGATATAGCAGACAACTTCTTCAATAGCGCAGATCAGCACATGAATAAAACATGTAGCCTTGCAGCAATATTTCAGCGAGCTGAAATGAACAGAATCACTAACTCAGAAATTAAACAACTGTGTTGCAAGAAAACAATATTTTTTTCTTGAAATTTTAAAGGCATGCCCTTATTCACAGAATAAAATTATTGAGCGCTGCTTCATCACATAGTATCTTACTTCAGAAATCAAGGACACAAAGCTATACCACTGTGAAGTTTGAAGGTGTATAGACTGACAAAGTTTGTACAGCTTTTATTAGTCCCTCAGAAGAAGGTAAGAGAATTAAAAGATAAAATCAGGACACATCACAGTAATCCCCGAGATAGCATTGCCACAGCAAACAGCAGAAACTTTAAACACATTCACTTTAAAGGTATTGTTTGCGAAATTTACTTTAAGAAGTATCCTCATGAACAAATATTCCTGTGCAATATCAACAGTGTCAGCCTAAATCAGATATAAGCTTTCGTGTGAATAATAGTTCCTATCTCAAGTAAGACTGCTGTGGCCTTCCCTGACTCTACTCTTGCTGGTGTATCCCACACACACACGTACGCACCCCCACACACACAAGTTTGGGCAGCTATCCTTATTAGGACATTGCGTTGACTTCTATTTATTATGGACAGCCTAACCGTAACCCTAACCCTAACTCTAATGTTAATCAAATCATGCCTAACACTAACCCTAACCACTAACCTCAATTCACACCGCACCCCTAACCTCAACCATGACCTCAGAAATGATGTTTTGCCTCATTAGGACCAGGCTTTGGTCCACACAAAGACTGCTGGTCCCAAAAAGGTCAGTATTTATAGTGGAAAAGGTCCCCGAAAGGCAAAAAAACATGAACAAACACACATGAACAAACACACCCACACACATACACGCACACACACACACACACTCACACATACACGCCCGCACGCGCACACACCTGCAGGGAAGACCTGGCTAGTAAGAGGAGCGTAAACACTGCCCGATGAAAGTGTAGTTAGCAAGCTGCACCAGGCGCCATCGGTCGTCCCCGTCCCCCCACCGCACTTCCACTCGAGCCGTTTCCAAAAATCCGCATAATCGCTGCTCCCGTTTTACCCCCGCTCCACTAAACATCACGTAAACGGGCACTTCATGCATCCATTGCCATCCACGTGTCATTACTTCACCCCACCCGTTTTAAGCAGTACCTGTCGCTCCATATTGCGTGTTCTACGACATCGGCTCAATGCCCACAGAAAGGTAGACAAAATAAAGATGGCATACAAATGGCTGTTTCAGTGCCCCCCTTCTGTGGTTGAAAGGGAGACTGAGGTCAGGGGTGAGACTGTGTCCACGTAATGCAGCACAGCAGTCTCCACCATTAACGGTGGATCTTTCAGAAGGATTTTATACCGCAGTGAACACAATTACCCTGAATGCTCTCATTCAGCCAGTTCTCGGCGTCTTTCTGAACAAGACCTCGAATACCACGATCAGAAAAGCATAGTTCATGCCTTCTATAGATTTTTTTTTCTCCCCGAAGTTGAGCAATGATATTCAGAAGAGGATAGCACCAGAAAAAAAAAAACAACCATTAAAAGGAACCCGAAGCAATGCGCATTAGTTTTGCACAATGAAGCAGGTTTTTAATGGATTTCTTGACACAGATGCACAGATGCAATGCAATGACATGAGAATCCCACACAATCCCAGGTCAACAGTTTTTTTTTCTGGCTTGCAGCATCCCAGCACCCCCCCTCTAAAAAATACAAATACAGATGATTTTTTGGTTGAACAGACACTGATAGTTTTGTCTGTGCACCCTAAGGGATTACCACAGCTCTCCATCAATACTGTTCCACATTCCCAGACCCAATCACTATGTTTGTGTAAATAAAGATTATAATGGTAAACAGGATGTGGGAAGCGTTCCTTGACTTTAATACATTACTGGTTTTAGCATGACACGTCATTCACAGTAATGCCATTAGCTATGTTTATTTACTCATTCTGTTCTCACATATTAAAAACAGTGATGCACTCTCCCGCTGGAAGCCATTTTGATTTATTTGAACTTGGCGAATTACTGAAAGATTATAACCGTGACATACAACTTGCGAACCAACGGGAGCGGCTGCAGTCTGGATCGCCTTTCAGCTCGTTTAGGTTACGACAATGAACCTGCCAGCCCAGACAGTTATTAAACACTGAATTATATGTGGAGTGGGATGCATTACGTCATGGTTCTCCGGTTATCGTAGCCACACACTATTTAATTCCGGAAGTTTCCCGCTCGCAGGCAACTGCACCGATTAATCCCAGGGCTTCTTTGCTCTGCTGTATCAAATCTCTACACCTTGTGGGTACAAAACTCCAAAGTGCTCCCCCAGAGCTGTAATATTTCTGTCAGGCAGCTGGCCACAGTGGCTTAGAGGGGAACAGAGTCATCGGTGGGACATAATTCGAGCTCTGTCATTAGCCACAGCCGGTAATGAGAGGGGATCGATAGGAATCAGGCAGAATTGCTGATTTCCCAAGATGGCATTCCACTTTGGAAAAAGGAGAAAAACTGGCAGCTGGTAGTGCAAAAATAGAATTACCAGGATAGATCAGTCCATTAAAATGCAACCTTCGACTGCTCGCAAGGTGACTGTCAGAGGTAAGCAATAGTGACACGCATTCCTGAATCAGTGCTAAGACCTCTCCACTGAAAAGGCTATCTGAGTCAAGAGGCTACTGATTGCATACATTTGTAGGTCCCAATAGTGATTAGTTTTTAGGGTAAATTAGACCCAAATGTTCAAACTTTCTGATTTTGCATCTGCAGCCTCCATACTGTATAGGGAAAACCGCATACGAACTCTCAGAGTGACAGTGCTCTTGCAAACAACGTCACATCCAGTAGAGATGAGGTAGTCTTGTCATTTTTCATCACAAAGTCACTTGATTGTTCAACAAGGCAAGAAAATCAATGT